>PVKP010031914.1:0-26495 GCA_004027715.1 Plecturocebus donacophilus | reverse complement strand
TAGTATTTTTAATAAAAGTTGTATGACTACTAAATAAGTCAGTATGTATGAAGATGAGGATAACATCACTGTGAACAGGATTATCATTACACTCACTATTTCTTTGTGCCGAGTAATAAGTACATTATATGTACATTATCTCAGTATCAGTTTCATTTACAACAGAAAAATGAGACTCAAAAAACTTAAATATTTTGTCTAAGCTAGCATGACAAATGAGGAACAGAGTTAGGATTTGAACCCATTTGATATATTCTAAAGCCTAGACTCTCAACTGCTATCTGCTATGGCTTCCTATGTGTTCCTTCTTTTGATATAACTAGTTTCTTTCATTCCATTCATATACAATGTACACATGGAATGGATTTAGAAAAAAAATTGTGCATCTTCCTATAGTTCTGGGTATCTAGAGATTCTTGGCTATATGTACACATACACAAGCATATATGAATACTGATTTTAATCATGTCAAGTATGCATTCATATATCAACTAGATCTGCATTGTTCAACATAGCAGCTTCCAGTTATAAGTGGCTAAATTTAAGATAATTAAAATTAAACAAAATTTAAAAGTGAAACCTTTAGTTTGACTAGCCACATTTCAAGTACTCAAAAGCCACATGAGGTCAGTGGCTACCATACTGAATAGTGTAGACATAGGACAGTTCCATCATTACAGGAAGTTTTATTGACAGCACTGAACTAGATACATTTCAATGAGAATGTGAATAAATCTGTTTATCAAGGAATTTGTCTATAACAAATCCTTTGTCATAGTAGAGAAAGCACTTACTTTGAAAATTCTCATATTGGATCTTAACACACACACACATACACACTCAATTATGCAAACCAAACATACAGAGGACTAAAATGTATCTGTAATTTTTTCATGGTCACTCTGAATCTGAAGCTGTATGCAAAGCTTTGCCCTGTGCAATCACATTTGTAAGCAAAGCATAGCAAACACATTCTTATGTTATTACTTACTCCAACAGATTCTAATCTTGAACACTTTAAGATACATGCAGGCCTTCAAAGCTGAGTAAACATTAGTCATCCTCATTATATGACAGTTCCTAGAGAGTTCAATTTGTTGGAGAATCTTCAATAAAGGAGGTTGGAAGTAGAGTTATTTTAGGAACCCCTATGTGTTTCTAGAAAAAAATTAACAAGGCAGGAGAGATGGCATTCTGATATATTGAGCCAATCTTCAGAAACAGTCCATGCAGCCACAAAGATATGGAAAATGAAAAGCCATAGTGATCAAATAATTTCAAGGAAATAAATAGATAAGCACAAAAATTGAAATAAATCCACATGCCTTTCTCCTGCCTGGTTTTCTGAGTATCTGGCAACTAGTGATAGAATAATAACTTATTAAGAAGCACATACATTTCTCCTGGATCCTTTTTCTCTTTACAAGAAGCAGAGGACATGTGTATAACAAACATTTATCTTCTTTTTCTTCTTCTCTATTAGTCAATAAGTGCAAAATTATTACCTAAATCAGTTTATAAGTAGTCACTTACCAAAAAATAAAAATAAATATCTCTGGGAATCACCAAACATTATAAATATCCTCAGTGATTATATATTTATATTAAACATTTTGTGTTACTACTGAATTCATTTACCTCTGAAAAAATGGCTTTTATAAACTCACAATCCACACAGTACAGTGAATTTGTTCAATGGAAAAGACAGCAATCCTCTAGCTTGTATTATTTGCAATTAAAGTATGCAATATTCCCTAATTCAACCCTCAATGTTTATATTTAAAAATAATAGACCAAGCTTTGCTTTTAGATATACATTTAAAATGTGTTCATGAGAAACAGGAGGATTATGTTTGACATTATATCTTAGAAGCTAAGAGGAAATTAATCTAAAGGAAAAATAAATATTTTTCCTATTGAACAGAACTTAGAAATATTAGATAGGAGGATACAATATGAGGGCACAGAGAAAGTAAAAGTTAAAAAAGGAAGTGCCATAAATTATTTCAGCATCTTTCATAGTAAATAAAATAAACTTTGCTTGAGTACTAAATCCTTTATACTTTCATGCAGAATAGTAACGGAACAAAATCGCTAATGGACCATGAGATTTTCTTTGCCAAAAGCAATTGCCACAAAAGCCAAAACTGACAAAAGGAATCTCATTAAATTAAAGAGCTTAGGAACAGCAAAAGAAACTATCATGACAGTGAACAGGCAACCTATAGAATGGGAGAATATTTTTGCCATCTACCCATCTGACAAAGGTCTAATATCCAGAATTTGTAAGGAACTTAAATTTACAAGAAGTAAAAAAAAAAAAAAAACAACCCTATCAAAAAGTGGACTAAGGATATGAACAGATACTTCTCAAAAGCAGACATTTATGCAGCCAACAAACGTGAAAAAAGCTCAACATCGCTGATCATTAGAGAAATGCAAATCAAAACCACAATGAGATACCATCTCATGCCAGTCAGAATGGTGATTATTAAAAAGTCAGGCAACAACAGATACTGGCGAGGTTATGGTGAAATATGAACACTTTTACACTGCTGATGGGAGTATAAATTAGTTCAACCATTGTGGAAGATATTGTGGCAATTCCTCAAGGATCTAGAACCAGATTGCCATTTGACTCAGCCATCCCATTATTAGGTATATACCCAAAGGAATGTAAATCATTCTGCTATAAAGACACATGCACATGTATGTATTGCAGCACTATTTACAATTGTAAAGAAATGGAACCATGACATTCTCTTTGTCTGAACAAAGAGACAGCTGTTAATAGTTGACGTTGTGCAGATATTCAAGGCAGTCATTCCCAAACATTTGTAAACATCTATTTCTAAGTATGTTGTGTCAATTTGCAATGTCTTGTCTATATTTGAAAATACACTAAAGGACTTTTCTATCTACCCGAAGAAATTTGTTCATTTCCAATTAGTGAATTCAATTTTCTCTAGAGTAAATCTTAGAATGTGTTTCAGAAAAGTTCCTCTGGGAGCTTTTCCAACTCCATATGAATGACAATATAAAGATGGTACTATAGATCCATCTGGCCCATGTTTTCATTTTCTTTTCCATCAGTCTGTAGAATTTACTAGAAGCCCACAGAGGTGTAGCTCTATAAAAAGATTTTTGGGGAATCTAAGAAAGTGATTTCATCTACTATGTTGCTATTTTATATGTAAAGTAAACAGAGAAGCTGTAAGTTTTAATTGTCCAAATATAAGTGCAAATTCATTCTCTGCAAGTAGGGCCAATGGTACACACATGTTCTACTCTCTTTTGGCAGTGTGTTGTTAGAGTAAAACAGATACTAGTCACAGAATGGAAACAAATCAGCTTACTTCCCAACCTTTCTATAAAATGTAATTTAAGTATAAACACCCAGTAAGTGTATTCCAAGACTCTCAAAACTGGCGTTTAAATGCGAGCGCCAGAGAGCTGGAGTGACATGTTCTGTACATCCTTCTTGTGTTTATGATGATGTGGGGAATTTTAAAAGTGAAGAGATCCTTTTTCTTCTACAGGAAATATCATAATTCTTCTCATGGTTTACTAGCCATAAGCAAGGCAGGGTTATCCTGAGAGTGGCTGATGTTGCTGCTTCTCTATTATCAGGGCAAGGATGCTACCTGATCAATATAGGCCCAAAATCAAGAAGATAGTTTCAGAGGTGGGTTATATAGCTATGATATCTAACAATAACATTCTCCTTTAGAATTTCCCATTTCATATAGAAAAATAAAATACAGAGAGGTCAAAAGTTTGTACTTAAAAAACAGGACATAGTAGAAGGGAAAAGGGCTGGGAAAAGTTCATCATACAAATTAGTGGAGGGAAATATGGGCAGTTGGTGATGATTGTGAAAGTTTAAAAAACTAATGATTAGAAGTCAAGAAGTAAAAATATTATGCATACAGCAGTGATAAACTGTTATCTATGCTCATTTGCACATTAGAATTAGAACCTTTAAGGAAAAAAGCATACATTGTGGTGCTTGAATCACATCATTTTTGACCTGAAAGAGCAAGATAATATTTTCTTTTTATGTACTGACTGGTTCAGTTTAATCAAACAACTGGAAGGCCACAATAAATTCAGTATAAAAGAAATGTTAGTCAAGGGTTGTGCATGTGTATTTGTGTGTGTGAACTGAATAGACAGAAGTGTCTAATCCATTACATCAACATGGTTATGGCAGCATATAAAATACACAGGACCAGAACTCATCATAGAAGCACTCTTCATAGTCACGGTATTGATTTCAATTATGATACCTTTCTTGCTAATGCATTCTGTGCACCTCTCACTAGGCAGAGAAAACAGACTTAAATCAAACTGAAAGCCATACCTACAGAAAAAAAAAGGCTTGATGTAGCCCAAAGAAACAGGAAAGAAGCAAACACTGTGAGCTATGAGAGCCATTCAGAGAAATGTGCTCAGTGGCATGAAGTTTTAAACTGCCCATAAAAAATGAACACATTAGCCATCTTTTGATCTTTTGGCACTTCTGTAGTTGACATTACCACTGTTGGTTGTGTTAAGAGTGGGAGAACTAAGCTGAAAAATATGATAGCAAATCCTTAACTCAAGCAGCAGTATACAGGACAGGTTGTTAAACTGTCGTTAGTGGAATGCATAAATGCCAACATTATTTTAGAACGATTTATTACATTCACAACAGTCAAAATAAATATATGTGGCCTCATAGTCCACAACCCATAGATATCTTTTCTAATTCAGGATTTTGCAGATGACATTTTCTACTAGGCTGACATTTTGGACCTTTAAAAACAAAAGACAGAATTTTGTTGGGATTTTCTCAAGTTCTAAGCACATATTTCAATGATTCTAGGAGGAGTGGGGGTTGGTAAAAAAGGGCTACCAAATAGTTAAATGACAAAAGGGTAGAAAAAAGAATGTGTAGCATAACTCACTTATACATCCATCTCTACAGAAACAGCAATTGCAATGGCAGTTGCATTGTAAAATGTCTTCAATCTGATTGTTGTGTTGACAACATAAACATCACCACAGATAAACTTCCACTGACCGTAAATTGCAAACAAAGCATAACTATTTGAGTGGAGACTGTAACCAAAAATTATACCTATTTAAACATTCATTTTTTTTCAGAATTTATGAAATACAGTACATAATCTATTGGGATATTTTTTTCTAAATACAGAAAGACTTCCACTGGCAGCACTATGTCTTAGAACTAAAATGGTTTTATGTGATCATTATTGAAGTTGCTACATTTTATAGTTTGCCACCTTTAAAATAAAACACCATCTATTCGAACAAATGGATCAGTAAATTAGAAATTTCCCATTACATAAAAGGAAAAATATTGATATTCAGGTGATATTTTAAACTTTATTCTCTTGTGCACAAAGAATTTCAATTTATATGCCAACATCCTTCACATTATATAAACTAAACAGAAAATGGCATAAAAAAACTCTAATGCCTTTGTTTAACATGAATGAAAAAAACCAAGGAATAGACATTAATATAGTTACATAAATCAGTGCTGATGTCAATAAATTCATGATAAAATATATAATATGTAATATACTAAATGAATACAAAAATATATAATACTTCATATTATGTACTGTATATATACTTTATGTAAATAGATTGTGTTGTATATTTTTTATGTAGTTTATTTTTTAAGTCACAATACCTTACTCACAATTAATTTCTGAAATAAGAAATCCTAGTAAAATTAATTAGGTTACTTCTTTAAGTTAAACTCCAAATATAAATTAAATAGTTCCTGCACCTCTTGGGGGTAATACACCATTAAAAGATTCCAAAAGAAATTTTCAAGTTGTGAAAATAAAGACAATTGAAATCAAGATTCACCAAAAAAAGAAGATTTGATAAGTTAGTATATGTTTTCCAAACATAGCACTTCTGTTCATGTCCTCATGCATGACTACTTTTCACAGTTTTCTCTATATGAGCAAATACTATCATAGAAAAGACACTATTTTCAAAGAGTCTTGGAAGTCTTATTTTTTCTGAAGTTTTTTCTTCTTTTAATATCCTTATTTTCCCTAACTATATATTGTCTCCTTTATTGCCATGATGTCCAAAATAGCCTTCACATTCTGAGTCCTATAAAAGACATTTGTTGATGTACAATGCGTCTTGATCTGAAAGACCCCTTTTAACATTTTAGCTCTCAGTTATTGAGAAAGTGTATGACTTCATGAATTAGGAACTACTTTTAAAGTGTAGGATCAACAACTACAAAAATAATGTGTTCACAAAAAGTGAGGTATGTTATTTTGAGATAATTGTTTGCAGAAATAAGGCACCTAGGTTCAAAAACCTAGAATAATTATCTATTATAAGAAGTAAAATGATAATTACCTATCCTAAGGAAATAATTTGGAAAAAGAGGAAGGTGATGTATTCTTAAAATGGTCTAAAATATAGATTAAATATAAAGCCTAATTTGGAAAGAGACAGAGATGAAGATCAAGTTACAGATTTGCAGATGTAGATTTCAAGAAGAGGGTCTGGATTCTTGCTCTGATAATATAATAATATTATCAAATAATAGCAAATATAGTATGAAATATATCAAATATTCTCAAATAATAATATAGTAACATAATAACTCTCATATACAATTCCTATGTGGAATTAAAAGTTTAATCTTGAATTTCTAATTTGTTCTTTTTAGTTATACAAATTTTGATGGAGTCTGCCAAAGAAAAATGAGATCCCTAAGCTAGTTAAGTATGCACTTACAAAGTGGACCATATCCTCCAGCGACTTGATGTAACACTCCATCTAATAATCTTGGCCAGTCTGCTTCTTAGAAAACCATTTCTACCCCTATCACCAAAACCAAGCCTGTTCTAAAGGGGAAAAGTCACATGTTCTCCACAATGAAGAACAGAGCTGACAAAGCAATGGCCTGTAAGAATTTTGTATTATCTCACAGCCCAGTATCACGTGCCACAACCTACCTTCTATAACTAGATTTCTGCTCTGGGCATTGGGTGGAGAACATGAGACCCTGATATGCTAATGTTTCACTATGTCCTCCACCATGAAGAACAAAGCTAATGAAGCCATGGCTTCTACGTATTATCTCACAGCCCAGTATCTCATGCCACAGCCTACCTCCTATAGCTAGATTTCTGTCCTGGGGATTGGGTGAAGAACATGAGACCTTGATATGCTAATGTTTCACTATTCCCCACCTGGAAATTAAAATTCTTCCTGAGGTTCCGTTCTATAGCAAATAGTCCATTTGCCATGACAGACACAAGAATAATGATTCTACTTCTGTGTGTTACTTATTTCCAATTTTCTGAAACTATCATTTGCACATTAGCTTTGATAACCTGAAACTTGTCTTCACTAGTGACCATTTGCTGGAAATTCTAATCACTTACTCCTTTAAATATCAACACATGCAGGCAGACACCCAGTTTTCAGGCAGCATTTGCAGCTGGATTAGCTTTTGCAAAACCAGGACAACTCGATTCTGTGAATGTTATTCCTTAGCAGCCCCATTCTGTTAACTATTGCCTGACAATTCTCTACATTTGACTGATGTTAAGAAATATTTATGAATGTCTTTTTGTACCAGGTAGCTATGTAGGCCCTAGAAAGATGAAATTCTTGCTTTCAAGAAGCTTAATATTTAGAAGAACTTTCTGCATACTTGCTCTTTCTCTAGCCTACATAAAAAATGGGTATTTAACTTTAGGCTTCTTGTTCAGTTATACTCTTTTATATTTCAAAATGATAGATATGCTTGCCTTATTCCTTATTTTAGAAGTTCTTTTTTAAGGTCTCATAAATAGCAAGAATAATGCCAAGTAAAATTTCATATTATTGCTGTCAAATTGTCAATATATTTATTTCTCTTGTTGGAGGCAATGTGAATACATATTCCTTAAATTATAATTTTCCTACAGAATGCCTGTCACATAGATCTTTTATCAAGATTATATTAAGGTTCTGTTTTGGCAAATCAGTTTAACTTCTTTCATAAAGCTACCATGAAACAGAGTCTAGATATGTGACTTTTCTTGCTGTGAATTCTTATGTTTATACCCTTCATAGTTAGTTATGCATGTTATAGAACAGCATTTACAAAGTGTGTTCGATTGAACAGTGGAGGTGCTACATAGTCTATGTAAAGAGATTTTCATAGACAATTTAGATTGTGAAATGCTGTTTTTTCCTCTTTACAAAGGAAATTCATAACAAAAATTAAAATATTAAAAATTCTAAGTTTGGCCAGTATGCTGTATCTATGACTTCTATACATGCCGATTCAACCAACTACAGATCATATATTTTTTAAATTCCAAAAATTATTACTTTCTTGATGACATGAACTAGGATGTTTTCATGTATACAGAACATGTACAGACTTTTTTCTGGTCATTATTCCCTACACAGTACCGAGTAACAACAACTTACATAGCATTTACATTATATAAAATAGTCTATATAATCTAGAGATGACTTAAAGTTTACAGGAGGATGTATGTATATTATATGCCAATACTATGCCATTTCATATAAGGCACTAGAGAATCTCGGATTTTGATATCTCTGTGAATCCTGGAACCAATTCCCTGTGGAAACTGAAGGATGACTGTAGTCCTTTAGAAAAGAAACTGGTTGAACTTTGTTTAACACAACGTTTTCCAAACTCTTTTAACCATAAGTCCTCTAAAAAATATAATACTGGCCTTCAGAATAGGTTCACCACTTAAAGTCATCTTGTTTGTCTGCTATCAAACAAAAGTAAGTTATGTGAGAAAAGAAGACTCCCGGGTACCAGTAGCACATAGTACGCCATCATATAAACAGGTCCAAATGAATGAATAAAATGCTGCTATGGATATTTTTTAGAAATAGTGTTATCTGGATTTATTTATAAATGTTTTTGACTAAAGGCTCTGAATAAGGCTTAAAAAGAGTTGAACTTTTCAGATTTTTCAGATCAACTTTAAAAGGATTCTTTATTGCTAACTTACTGATTTGGGTTGTTGGTTACAAGTTCATTTCTCATATGGCCAGTTTACATTATTCCAATCTATCAAGAACCTACATCCTAGAACTCTGATCTATTAAGTCACCAGATGTAACATAAATGTCTACAATTGGTATCCAGAAAAACTGAGGTGTAGATGCCATTGAGTCCATACCAGATCTATATCTCCACTGCAAAGTAAGCAAGCAAAACAACCAACTAACACCTTTACCCCAAAGGAAAAAAACTAAAAAAACAAAAATTCTTAGTCAAATGGAGATGTCAATTAAATATGTAATTACAGTTAGAAGGGATAAATTTAATAGATCCATTGTATAGCATGGTGACTATAGTTAATGACAACATATTGTATTCTTCAAAAATGCACAGACAGAGGAGGTTAAATGTTCATCACAAAATTGATAGCCATGTGAGGTTATGAATTTGTTAATTTGCTAAATTTAATTATTACACAAGTATATATACTCCAAAGTGTCATGCTTTACACAGTAAATATATAATAAAAATATATTTGCTACTCCCAACTGGGAGTAGAGGGGAGCTGTCAGGTTCAGATAAAACAAAAAAAACCAACATATGATTCTGTGGTTCATAAATATTTAAGAAGTAATCAGGTAAGTTTAGAAATTACTGGTAATAAAGGGAGATATTAAACTTTCCAATTATTTGTCTGAATTTGAAATTATAGACACTCAATTGCAATTGAATCACAGCTACTTTTAGACAAAAGACAAAACTGATTTTTAATGTTTTAATGTATTATTAAGCCTTACTCTTACAACATATAAAACATGAAGAAATGACGTGAGTAGACCCCCTGATCATTCTTCTAGATTTGGAAAGTGTTTTCATTACCTCAATTTCACATTCACTGATATACCAAGTTATCCATTATTTTAAGATATATACTTGCTTCTTTCTTACAGGATATACTAATTTCTTGTTTATATTTCCTTCAGAGTAAGTTAGTATCTTAGCTAAGCACTTACACCTCTGATTTTTGCAGTCTAAATCCATTTTGAAAAATTTAGCTCTCACAATGTTGATCAGAAAATTGTATTTATATTAACTTTTGTGATATGTGCTATGGGTTTAGTTTAGGGATACGTTATGAATACGATTCAAAATGAAAAATCCAGAAACATGAATATATTCATTTTACAAATAAAAAAATTATAGAACAAAGATAAAAATATATACCTGAACATTTTTTTCATTTAATTATTCAACTGTAACTTTTTCTATAGAAGAAATGTTTCCCATTCAGTAATTCTGAATTCAATTCAACTGTGATAAAAATGTGGCAAATGTGAGGAAGCACTGAATATTGCTGTAACTTGGTATGAGTGTAATTTAAATAGTTCATGGAAATAAATGGCATTTTCAGATATTATATGACATTGTTTCCATAAAATTCCATTCAAGTCATAAATCACAGCTTTTGAATAAAATACCTATGTGTGCAAATGCTTTCTAACAAATAGGTCTTTGTAACTATAAAAAAACCCATTGGCATACAGAATTTTATAATCAGAGGTTTCCAGCTGCTCACCTTAAATTAAAACTTGAGTTTGGTAAAGGCAAAATAGAAAAAAAAAAAAAAAAACAGCATTACCTTAGGTTTTATTTTCACTAAGTCCCCTTTTGAATCTAATAAAAGTTAGGCATTTGTTTTTTAGTCTGAACCACAGGCAATTCCTAGGATAACTGAGCCTATTTGATTTGGTTTAATAAATATTTAGATTATTCCAAATGTACACAAAACACTGAACAGAATGAGAGATGAATAAGATCTCCACAGTTAAGGAGCTAAAACATCTAGAAATGAAGATAAGTCAAATATATAAACAGTTTTATATTCAAATCATACCATAATAAGTTTCCAAAATCAAGATACAAAGAGGGGGATAGTACATACAGATTTAAGGATGGTAGCATTCACTAGGGAGAGATAAGCGAGGTGATACTCTAGGGGGAACAGCTGGAGTTTACCTAGTTGGGCAGAGGAATGAAATTATTATATATTCTAAAGAGTAAGAATAGTCCTATTTCAGGATACAGTAATGACTTGAAAATGAGAAGAATCACTGAAAAAGGAGAAAAGAAAAGAAACTGAGGCAAAAGAGTCTTCTCAATTGAGGAACTTGTGCTCAATTAGGCAAGCTACCTCTGTGCACTACTGAAAGGTCCTTAAAAGAAGACAGATGGAATGTCCATTTGTGCTACTGTAACAAAATACTGAGATGATGTAATTTATTTTTTAAAAAATTGTTTTCTCAGAGTTCTGGAGGCTGAGATATCCAAGATCAAGGCTTCAGCAGGTTCACTTGCCTGGTTAAGTCCTGCCCTCTGCTTCCAAGATCCTGATGTCTTGCATCCTCTGGAGGGTAGGAATGCTGTGGCCTCACATGGCATAAGGCATAAGGACAAGAGAGCCAGACACTGTGCAAAGCCTCTGTTACAATGGCCTAAATCTCATTTATAAAGGAAAAAGCCCTTATAACCTAATCACTTCTTAAGGTTCCACATCTTAACACAATTACATTGACCATTAAGTTTTAACATCCGAATTTGCAGGGAGCATTTGAAACCACAGCACCAAATCAATGTTTCGTTTCAGAAAGATTAATTAGATGCTTATTAGCCTGATTGGGATGGAAGAAAAGAAGATGGAAACAAAAAAAGCAGGTTTAATTGCCGATGACATGATCTAGACAAGAGGTGAGGAGAGCACAAACTCTGATCGTGGTTTTGGAAACAGGGAAGGGGAGACAAAGGAATGGATGCTGGAAACTTCACAGAGCTGAAATCTTTAAGAACTGCCTGTACATGGCCCATGGAAAGAAAGAGAAAGAAGACAAATAACGGCCATACTTTTTAAAACTTTGGATGCCTACTGAAATACCATTAACCAAAATGGAAGTCAGGAGTATGAATTAGCCCCCAAAATACAATAATGGGTTTGGCAGTAAATATTTTGAGTTTGGGTGGCAATAATAGCAAAGACCGAAAGTAATTATATTGGCTGGGTCGATCTGTAAGTGTGAAAATTCATCTACTTTCAGGTAATATCTGTAATCACGGGGTAGATGAAACTATATAATCAGACTATATAAAATCAACAGGGCAAAATTTTGTTGTTGTTACATAATAGATGTACATTTTTAAGGGTACATGTAATATTGTGATATGTTCATATAAGATATAATGATTAAATCAGAATAACTGGGATATTTGCCACCACAAATATTTACCTTTATGTCGAGAACATCTGGATTATTCTCTTACAGCTATTTTGAATAGCTGTAAAATAGATTATGATTCCCTACAGTCACCATACTTAACTATCAAACACTATATTTTATTTCTTCTATCTAACTCTATTTTTGTACCCATTTTCCCTCTATTTATTTTTCCTTCTCAGTATCCTTCCTGGCCTCTGATAACCACCAATTTACTTTTTATCTTTGAGATACAGCTTTTAATCCCTATAAATGGTGATTCCCAGGCGAGCAGGGTCTGGAGTGGACCTCCAGCAAACTCCAGCAGGCCTGCAGCAGAGGGGCAGGTTAGAAAAACGAACAAACAGAAAGTTTCAACATTAACAGAAAGGACATTCACTCAGAGACCCCATCCAAAGGTCACCAACTTCAAAGACCAAAGTAGGTGAATCCACGAAGATGGGAAGAAACCAGCACAAAGAGTCTGAACACTCCTAAAACTAGAACGCCTCTTTTCCTCCAAGGGATCACAACTCCTCACCAGCAAGGGAACAAAACTGGACAGAGAATGAGTTTGATGAACTGACACAAGCAGGTTTCAGAAGGTGGATAACAAACTACTTTGAGCTAAAGGAGCATGTTCTAATCCAGTGCAAAGAAACTAAGAACCTTGAAAAAAGGTTAGATGAAATGCTAACTAGAATAACCAGTGTAGAAAAACAGAAACGATTTGATAGAGCTAAAAAACACAGCATGAGACTTTGCAAAGCATAAACACGTTTTATTTGGATAGTTTTTAGGTATATAAATGGGTCAGCTTGTAGGCAGGCTGCAGATCTAATCTCAGTATCAATTTGCAGAAAATTTCTAACCCATTGGATTCTTATGAAGATTAAATGATATAATGGATGTAAAGAGCTTGACAAAGTGTCTGGCACATACTGAGCACTCAATATACCAAGAGCCATTATTATTATATGGTATATGCCTTCCAATTTACTCATCAGAAATTTGAAGCTCTCATAATGTCTGATAATCCCACAGGAGTTGGCAAAACAAAAGTAAAATCCAGACATCCCCAGTGGTCTTCAGGCTATCTTTAAACATTATTATGCTTTCAGTTCTCCTTCTCTAAATTCCATGGGCCATGGTCCCCTATTATTTAGGGGAGATAGAGCAGCTGCTCAAGGAAAGAAAAAGGTTGGACTTCTCTTTGCTATTTTCCTCTATTTATTTTTCATGCCATCTGACCCAGCTAGAATTTATGTCTGATTTTAAAATATGAATGGTAAATTACACAATTAGTTGTAGTTCTCTAAAATGGAAATGCAGAATCTATGTTGCTCCATTGTTCTCTTCTATATGGTTGGTATGTGTTCTTCAACAATAAAATCAATATTCCTTTTTTTCCTGTGTTAAACACTAAATATTTAAACGACATACACAAGTAACACTTGAAACTCGGCAATTAAAAAAGTATAAAATGACTCCTAAAAGACGGTTTAGAATCCCTCTAGTTAACAGCCACATACTATGTAATGAAGTTGCAAACAGATCTTCCACCAGAGGGCTTTTGATTTGGTTACTATCCTTTTGGGGATTCCAGTGTGAGCAATATGAATGCCTAGCTTCCCATCTGTCTGATATGCAAAGGGAAGGTTCAGGAAAGATGTCTGCAAAGAAGCCATAACATCTATTGGATACTGAAATGCAAACTTTGCCTTTCTAAAATTTAGCAAAAAGCCCCAACACTTTGATGGATAATAGGCTATTTATAAATTATCCAAAGTAATTAGGGCTTTATTATTTATTTAGAATAAATATATAAATAAACAGTCATTCATAGATAGAGCAACAGATCAATAATTAGATGATAGAGGCTTAATAAATGTAAGTCTCATCCTAATGATTCCATCTAATTACAAATTACAGAGCAGCATATTGGCTTTGAAAAAAAGATGAGTGCTTTATTTTTGGAGTCAGATACTCATCTAAAGAGGAGTTCCTATCTCTTATAAGTATATAGTGTTAACTATCTCTGCACAATATCTTGAGAAGTAGGCACCAAATCACTGCAGATATAATTGTATTTTATGACTTTGTAAGGCAGTTCTACCTACATCTTTAGAAAGCACTCAGTGTTACAGTGCTTTCTAAAGATGTAGGTAGAACTGCCATACATTTTACTCAGCCAACTTTCTATACAGCTTCTACCTTTTCCTTTTAGTTTTGCCCTGTGGAATTGTGCAAGATCCATTTTGCACACAGCAATATCATGAATTCACCCATACATATCTTTTTTCCTTTGGTTTAAGTATCTGTAATTCCTCAGGGAAAAATGTTGGGATTTGAAACTTTATAACCAGAAAAATATTGTTTCTGTTAATAAGCAATGTAATGATATTCATAAAGGAAAAGTTCCAGAAATATAACATCTATCTTTGAAAGTAGTATTTGAATATTCAAGTAGCCTGAGAATGTAAAAGAAATAATAGAGAGAGATTTATAAAATGATTTGTGAAAAACATAAAAATCACTTATCAAGTTAAATCTAGCTGATTTGTTTACAAAACTAAATGGGTAAAAGTAATTCTTAAAACAAAATAATACTTTAATATAACAATTTAATAATATTTTGGATTTTTTTTAACATTCATGTTTTCATTAAATTTGGTTTTAAAGACCTTATTTTTATATAATGAGATATATCTCCTTAAAACATTTCCAAATGAGACTTAATTAGCATACAAATCAAAATTTTTTTTTTTCTTATTCCTGTATTCCTGTTATTTCTAGAATGTAAAGTTGTACTCATATGAGCATCTAGTATTTCCATTTTTATTATTCAGAATAGAGATCACTCTCATGGATATATACTAAAACCTAAAGCATTAAGGAAGAAAGGTCATTCTCATCTGAAAGTAAAACAGGAGAGGAGTTCTGTTCTTTGCTTGAACTTAAACATAACATACGTATTTACAAAGAAAAGGAAGGGAAAATAAATGTAGGCAAAATTCCTCCTCTTACATATAGCACAGTTAAATTATACTTTATTCTTATTTCGTTACAAAGGTAAGTTTTAAAAGAAATGTTAAAAAGATAACCTTTCAAAATACTGAAAATAAAAAATCTTGGGCTGTGTCAGTAATATATGTTCACATAGACAATAAAAGTCTACAATAACTTTAGAAGAAAAAATTTTAAAAAATTCTAATATACCTTGTTTACAAGAAAATAAGGAAGAAGAAGAATCAGAGGAGCAAAGAAAAAGATGAAGAAGAGAAGGAAGGGGAGGAAAAGGACTCTTCCTATCATTAGAAATGGCAGTATTAATTTTAGACAAAATATAAGGCAAATAGTTAACACAAAAAGAATGAATACAAGGTATAATATGTAACGATAAGAGTTACAGAATGTGTGAACTGAATAATTTAACATCTAAATGTGTGCAAGAAAACTGTAAAATATAATAAACAGAAATACTTAGCAGAAATATTTAACACATTGTCTCTCAGTTCTTTTATCTATCAATTAGAAAAACAGAAATAACACCATAAGAATTTTACTAAGATTGAGGAATAAACATTGCACTTTGTTCCATCATAATAAATAATTCACCTTTTATTCATGTGTTATAGCCCATTTAGAAAAACTGACTATAGAGTTTATTCCAAGAGTAATTTAATTTCATTTCAAAAAAGAACAACTTGTACAAAGCAGCTGATTTGACCTAAAGGCAACAAAAGAAAAACTAACAACAAAAGTTTCAACAAACTAACAAAACTTACTTCTCAATTACCTTTATTATTGTTAAATTTTGATTTTACATTGTTGAAAACCACAATATTTATTGAGATTTTAATTAAATTACAACAAATCTGCAAATTAATTTGTAAGTAATTTACATTTAGAGAATTTCATCTTCCCACACAGGAAATGGATGTGCATACTCACTTATTTCTGTCTTCCTGCGTGTTTATCCACAGTACTTTGTTTTTTCAACATAATATTCCTTGTATTTCTTATTACAGTTAGTCTTAAATATGTTTTATAAATGTTGACATCACACTTTTACCCAATATATTTTCTTACTTGTTTATAATGGTATGTATAGTGTATCAAATCAAATATTGTCAAAGCAACTTAACTAATGAGATAGTCCTATGTTTTTCTGACAACCTTAATCTCACCTATGACCATTATTTATTCAGCACACATTTCATGAGTTTCTATAAGATAATTAATATATGAATATATAACATAGAGACCTCAATATGTAGCTGGAAAAACAAACCAGGGTTGAAGAGTAAAATGTTTGAGAGTAGGGATTAGTGAGATCAAGGGTTAGCCTAAGCCTCAAAAAAAAAAAAAAAAGTAACACCTTTGTGAATGAAGAAAAGATAAGCAGGGATATTATTAAATTGGAAGGTGAAGGAGGACTAAACATTGAAAGAATTCACAATATTATGCCTAAATCATTAGAAATAAAAGAGAAGATTCTTCCCTGTATGGGAGACATTCACTAACAAGCCATTTCCAAGTATAAACTTTTATTTTGTTAAACTTTTATTTCTAGAAAACAATTATTTTTTGGAGCAATGTGGGAAAATTAGTTTCTTTTTTAGTATTTAAAAATTATAAATACTAAAGGATTCTTAAATATTTAAGAGATGTTTAATTTTTTAAAAGTAGGAACATCTAGAATTTAATAATCACAGGAACTTCTACGATTAAAAAGAAAACACCAAACTAATGTCTACAGCAATATACATATGGGAACAAGCACGAGATAGTACTTTGAGTTTTAAGACATCTGACACTCTCTTCCCTAATGGGTTTCAAAGGACATACTCCCACATAGTTATAGTAAAACTCTATATTTATGTAATGGTTTTTGAGGGGATCCTTGAAAAGTCTTATGATCCCTCACCAAATCCCTGTTAGATAAGTATGGCAAAGAGGCCTTTATCTCCATTTTACAGATGAGACCATCAAGACACTCTGTTTCAATGATTAGTAGAAGGCACTAAGCATGCACAAGATGAAAAGATAAAAAATACCCTGATTGCTGGGCGTCTTAACAAAAGGATAATTCCTATGCTTTACATGTATCAAAACTCATTATAATATACACATCATCCTTACCTTTACAAGTTCAAACCCCATGCAAATTGATAACTCTCTATGACTATCTCATATATGCATTTGTTTTCCCATGAAACTTCCCATATTTGAAAAGCTGAAAAGAGGCCGGGCACGGTGGCTCATGCCTGTAATCTTAGCACTTTGAGGCCAAGGCAGGCAGATCACTTGAGGTCAGGAGTTGGAGACCAGCCTGGCCATAATGGTGAAACTCTGTCTCTACTAAAAATACAAAAAGTAGCCAGGCATGGTGGTATATACCTGTAATTTCAGCTACTCAGGAAGCTGAGGGTGGAGAATTGCTTGATTCTCGACTCAGGCCAATGTCTGCCTCCCAGGAGGTTGCCCTGAGCTGAGACTGTGTCGCTGCACTCCAGCCTGGGCAACTGAATGAAATTCCATCTCAAAAAAAAAAAAGGCTGAAAAGAGATTTTATTTTTTTCTCAGAGATTTATGATGCTTTAATATACGTAGACATTGTGAAATGATCAAGTCACTCTAACATACACATCACCTCACATAACTCATCTTTTTGTTTATGCGTTAAGAATATTTAAGATCTACTCTCAACAATTTTCAAGTATACAATCATTATTATTAATTACAGTCATTATTCTGTACAATAAGTCCCCAGAACATATCCATCCTGCTTAATTGTAACTTTGTACCCTTTGACCACCATCTCCCTGCTCCCTCACTCCCCACACCCTGCCAACCAACATTCTACTCTTTGCTTCTATTAGCTTGACTTCTTGGATTCCACATAGAAGTGAGATCATGCATCTAGAAAAAAAAAGCCACATTAACTCCATTGCTGTGAATATTAACTAGTCACTCATGCATATGGGAAATACCCGGGGTTCATCCTACCTGGGGATGCTTTTAGTCTTCTATGATTCCATAATCAAGAGAATGAATTGAGGACTTATACTTCTCATAAGATAGACAGTAAACAGTTTGTGTGTGTGTGTGTGTGTGTGTGTGTGTGTATATGTCTTATCTCCATTGATATGAACAACATGCATATTCTTTTTAAATCATTATTATCTGTCCCATTCCCTTTAATAAGTGACAGATAAACTAATTAACTGAACAAATGAGTTCCAATGAATTTGGGCAACTAAACATATTTTTCACGTCTTATTTGAAAAATGTATAACATTATAAAGACTCTTACAGTCTTAAATCAAAATGGCAGAAGCTTAAGTATATCTGGAAAGATGACCTTGTTATTAGCGAGATATCTGCAAGCAGAGGATTGGCACTCTCAAACACCTAATATAAAATCTTATGAGCAGGCATTTAATTTGCACATAGGCCAAAGTCTGACTTGATTAAGAAGGAAAAATAAAATGATATTTATCATTATAGAATAGTATTATAAGTGTGACTTTGATCTTCAAAGTCACTTCTTTTTAGTTCTCATTAAAAGTTCCTTTGTTAGGGCTTAAACCATCTCCTCTCCAACTCCAGGCAGTACAGCTCACAGAACAAAAGTGACTCCTTCCTTCCGTTTAAGGGGAGGAGACTGAAGACTAAAGAGGAGTTTGTCTTGCATTTTGGATGCCAGCTCAGCCACAATAGGATAGGCACCAGGTAGAGTTGTGAGTCCCTCATTCCAGAACCTAACTCCCAGATGACATTTCTCGACAAATTCTGAGTAAAAAGGGATCCTGCTGCCTTGAAATGAAGGGCCTAGTCTTGGCAGGATTTACCACCTGCTGATTAAAGAGCCCTTGAGCCCAGAATAACCAGCAGCGATATCCAGGCTATAAAGCCATTGGCCTTGGGCTCTGAGATGGGTCGGCTTCAGGTAAGACTCAGCACATTCCCAGCAATGGTGGCTATAGTGAAAGACTCCTTATTATTTGAGAAAAACAGTGAAAAATAAAGGGGACTTTGTCTTGGACCTTAGTACCAGCTCAGCCACAGTGGGCTAGAGCAACCAGCAGGCTCTTGTGGTCCTGGAATCCAGGCCTAGGCTCTTATGCAGCATTTCTGGACCTGCCCTGGGCCAAAAAGGAGCCCACTGCCCTAGAGAGTGAGTTCCAGGGCCGGCAGCATTCACCACGAACTGACAGAAGATCCCTCAGGCTTTAAACTAAATCAGCAGTGTCATGGTAGAATCTCCTGGGGACTAGTGGTGATGGTAGCCACAGGCAGAGGCTTCTTTGACTCTGGAAAGGGTAAGGAAGAGTGAAAAACTCCATGGGCAATACTGAGTGTCAACTTGATTGGATGAAGGATGCCAAGTGTTGTTCCTGGGTGTGTTTGTAAGGGTGTTGCCAAAGGAAATTAACATTTGAGTCAGTGGACTGGGAGAGGCAGACTCACCATCAATCTCGGGGGCATCAGCCCTTCAGCTGCCAGCATGGCTAGAATGAAGCAGGCAGAAGAAGATGGAAAAAGCAGACTTGCTGAGCCTCCCAGACTTTAGCTTTCCCCCATGAGAAAGATGGGAAGCATGGATGCTTCCTGCCCTTGAACATCAGACTCCAAGTTCTTCAGCTTTTGGACTCTTGGACTTACGTCAGTGGTTTCCCACGGGCTCTTGTGCCTTTGGCCAGATTAGTCAAGAAAAAAAGAGAGGAGACCCAAAGAAGTAAAATCAGATATGAAAAAAGGAGTCATTACAACTGATAGATACCACAGAAATTCAGAGGCTCGTCAATGGCTACCATGATCAGCTAAATACCACTATGTCAGAACATCTAGAAGAAATCAATAAATTCATATATATACAACATACCAAGATTAATTAAGAAATCCATTGCCTAAACAGACCAATAACAAGTAATAAAATCAAAGCTGTAATAAAAAGTCTCCTAGTAAAGAAAAACCCAGGACAAGATGCCTTCACTGCTGAATTCTACCAATCATTTAAAAAAGCAATACCAATCCTACTCAAACCGTTCTAAAAAACAGAAGAAGAGGAAATACTTCCAAACTCATCTATGAGGTCATTATTGTCCAGATACCAAAACCAGACAAAGATACATTAAAAACAAACAAACAACAACAACAAAAAACCTGCAGACCAATATCTCTGATGCATTTTGATTCAAAAATCCTCAACACAGTACTAGCAAACTAAATTAGACAATATATTAAAAATATAATTCATCATGACTAAGAAGGAGTTACATCAGGGCCGTAAGATGGTTCAACATATGCAAATCAATCACTGTGATACATCATGTCAACAGAATGAAGGATAAAAACCCTATGTTCATTTCAAATGATGTTGAAAAAGCATTTGATAAAGTTCAACATCCCTTCATAATAAAAAACCCTCAAAAAACTTTGTAGAGAAAGAACATACTGCAACATAATAAAATCCATTTATAACAGATCCACAGATCATTTCAATATGATACTGTGGATATAATGATATCATTATATCCACAGTATCATATTGAATGGGAAAACACTGAAAGCCTTTCCTCATAGATCTGAAATACTACCAGACTGCTCACTTTCACCATTGTTATTCAACATGGTACTAGAAGTCTTAGCCAGAGCAATCAGACAACAGAAAGAAATAAAAGGCATCCAAACACTGAAAGACTTTCTTCATACATCTGAAATACTACAAAATTGATCACTTTCATCATTGTTATTCAACACTGTATTGGAAATCTTAGCTAGAGCAATCAGACAAGAGGAAGAAATAAAGGGCATCCAGATTGGAAAGGAAAATGTCAAATTATCCTTCTTTGTCGATATGATCTTATACTTGGAAAAATCTAAAGATTCCACAAGAAAACTCTTAGAACTGGTAAACAAATTCAGTAAAGTTGCAGGATACAAAATCATCTACAAAAATTAGTAGCATTTCTGTATACCAATAGTAAACAATGTTAAAAAATAAACAAAAAGTAATTCCATTTACTATAGCCACAAATAAAATTAAAAACCTAGGAATTAATCAAAGTAGTAAAATACTTCTACAATAAAAACTGTAAAACACTGATCAAAGAAATTGAAGAGAGCACCCCAGAGTGGAAAGATATTTCATATTCATGGATTGGAAGAATTAATATTGTTAAAATATCTATACTACAAAGCAGTCTATACTACAGACTCAATGCAATTCCTATAAAAATATCAATGACATTTGTCACAGAAATAGAAAAAACTATCCTAAAATTGATATGACATTACAAAAGACCCAGAATAGCCAAAACTATCTAGAGTCAAACGGAAAAAACTAGATGAATCACTTCGCCTGACTTCAATTTATACTACAGAAATAGTAACCAAAACAGCATGATGCTGGCAAAATAAAAAATAATAATTAAAAAAAAAGACACATAGACCAATGGAACAGAGTAGAGGAGAACCCAGAAATAAATCCACATCCTACAGTAAATGCATTTTTGACAAATGTGCCAAGAATATACATTGGTGTAAAGATAGTCTCTTCAGTAAATTGTGTTGGGAAAACTGAATATCAATATGTAGAAGAATCAAACTTGATCCCCATCTCTTGTCTTATACAAATATCAAAACAAAATAAAGACTAAAATCTAAGGTCTTAAACTATGAAACTAGTAAAATAAAACCTTGGGGGAAACTCTAGTAAATTGGTCTGGGCAAAAATTTATTGAACAATACCCCACAAGCACAGGAAACCAAAGAAAACATGGACAAATGGGATCATATCAAGTTTTAAAAGCTTCTTCACAGCAGAGGAAAGAACTGATAAAGTGAAGAGACAATCCATAGAATGGGAGAAATTATTTGCAAACCACCCACCTGAAAAGGGATTGATAACCAGAATATAAAAGGAGCTCAAATAACTCTATAACAAAAAAATCTGGCTGGGTGCGGTGGCTCACGCCTATAATCCCAGCACTTTGAGAAGCTGAGATGGGCAGAATCACGAGGTCAGGAGATCGAGACCATCCTGGTCAACATGGTGAAACCCTGTCTCTACTAATAATACAAAAATTAGCCAGGTGTGGTGATACATGCTTGTAATCCCAGCTACTTCAGAGGCTGAGGCAGGAGAATCTCTTGAAAATGGAAGGTGGAGATTGCAGTGAGCCAAGATTGCACCACTGCACTTCAGTCTGGCAACAGAGTGAGACTCTGCCTCAGAGAAAAAAAAAAGATTAAAAATCTAAGAATGGAGGTAGGGCCGAGATGGCTGACTAGCAGTAGCTACCAGAGGAACCCATCTAAAAGATACAAACAGTATGCAAAGCTTGCACAAGCAACACAGGTATCCTTGTTCTGTCCTTAGGACAGACTAGGCAGCAGGTATGACCTACAGTGAGGAAGGAAGAGGACTACGGTGCAGCCACCCACCTGAGCGCCACATGGGTCCAGAGAGCCCCTACCCCCAGCCAAGAGAGGTGGTGTGAGGAATCTGGGCAGCCCAGTTTATTGAGTTTCTCTTCAGCGCAGCACACCCACTTCACCAAACCCTTGGTTAAATGGGTCCTGCTTCCTGTGCCACCCAACTGGGTGAGATCCCCTGAGATCCCCTACCAGGGGTTGTCAGACATCCTATAGAAGCATTCCTACTGTCGGCAGATCAGTAACCCTCAAGGCCAGAGATTCCAGAGGAAGGAGCAGGCATCCATCTTTGCTATTCTCCAGCCTCCTTGAATGACATCTCCAGGCACAAGAGTGAACAGGGTATGAGGTGAACCCCCAGCAACCTGCAACACCCCTACAGAAGAGGGACCTAATACTGAAAGAAAAACAAAGCAACAACAAAAGCATCAACGAATAAGTTCCCCCAAAATCCTCATGCAAGGGTCAGCAGCCTCAAAGATCAAAACTAGAAAAACTCATGAAGATGAGAAAGAATCAGTGAAAAAATGCTGAAAACCCCAAAGGCCAGAGTGCCTCTTCTCCTCCAAATGATTGCAACACCTCTCCAGGAAGGGCCGGAAATGGATACAGGATGAGATGGACAAATTGACAGAAATAGGCTTCAGAAGGTGGGTAGTAACAAACTTTGCTAAGGCAAATGAACATGTTTTAGCCCAATGCAAATAAGCTAAGAACCTTGACAAAAGGTTAGAGGAGCTGGTAACTAGAAGAACCAGTTTAGAGAGAGAAACAAATGACTGATGGGGGCTGAAAAACACAGCATGAGAACTTCATGAAGCATACAAAAGTATCAATAGCAGAACTGATCAAGTGGAAGAAAGACTATCAGAGATGGAAGACTGTCTTGCTGAAATAAAACAGGCAGATAAGATTAGAGAAAAAAATAAAAAGGAAAAACAAAACCTCTGAGACATATGGAACTATGTAAAGAGACCAAATCGACGACTGATTGGAGTACCTAAAAGAGACGGAGAATGCATTCAAGTTGAAAAACATACTTCAGGATATTATCCAGAAGAATTTCCCCAACCTAGCAAGACAAGCCAATATTCAAATTCAAGAAATACAGAGAATACCACTAACACATTCCATGAGAAGATCAACCCCAAGACACAAAATGATCAGATTCTTCAAGGCCAAAATGAAAGAAAAAATGTTAACAGCAGCCAGAAAGAAAGGCCAGGTCACCTACAAAGGGAAGCCCATCAGACTAACAGCAGACCTCTCAGCAGAAACCCTACAAGCCAGAAGAGAGTAGGGGCCAATATTCAGCATTCCGGAAAAAAAAAAAAAAAAAAGAATTTTCAATCCAGAATTCCGTATCTGGCCAAACTAAGCTTCATAAGTGAAGGAGACATAAAATCCTTTTCAGACAAGCAAATGCTTAGGGAATTTATCACCACCAGGCCTGCCTTGCAAGAGTTAGTGAAGGAAACACTAAATATGGAAAGGAAAAACTAGTACTAGCCACTGCAAAACACATAAAAATATAAACACCATTGACACCATGAAGAAACAGCATCAACTAGTGTGCAAAATGACCAGCTAGCATCATAACAGAATCAAATTCACACATAACAGTATTAACCCTAAATGTAAATGGTTCAAATGCCCCAATTAAAAGACACAGACTGGCAAATTGGAAAGTCAAGACCCATCCGTGTGCTGAAGTCAGGAGACCCATCTCACATGCAAAGACACACACCAGCTCAAAATAAAGGGATGGGGAAATATTTACCAAGCAAACGGAAAGCAATAAAAAGCAGGGGTTGCATTCCTAGTTCCTGATAAAACAGACTTCAAACCAAGATTAAAAAAAAAGAAGAAGAGTATTACATAATGGTAGGTAGAACAAATCAACAAGAAGAGCTGACCATCCTAAATATATGCAACAAATACAGATGCACCCAGATTTATAAAACAAGTTCTCAGAGACTTACAAAGATACTTAGATTCCCACTCAATAATAGTGAGAGACTTTAACACCCCATTGGCAATATCAGACAAATCAATCAGACAAAAAATTAACAGGATATTCAGGACTTGAACTCAGGTATGGATCAAGTGGACCTAATAGGTATCTAGAGAAGTCTCCACCCCAAAACAACATAATATACATTCTTCTCAGAGCCATATAAAACTTACGCTAAAGTTGACCACATAATTGGAAAGAAAATGCTTCTCAGTAAATGCAAAATAATAGTAATAATAACTAACAGTCTCTCAGAGCACAGCACAATCAAATTAGAACTCAGGTTTAAGAAACTCACTCAAAACTACATAGCAACATGGAAACTGAACAACCTGCTCCTGAATGATTTCTGGGTAAATAACGAATTTAAGGAAGAAATCAAGAAGTTATCTAAGACCAATGAAAACAAAAAGACAATGTACCAGAATCTCCGGGACACAGCTAAAGCAATGTTAAGAGGGAAATTTATAGCACTAAGTGCCCACATCAGAAAGCAAGAAAGATCTTACATGGACACCATAACATTACAATGAAAAGAACAAGAGAATCAAAAGCAAATAAATCAAAAAGCTAGTAGAAGTCAGGAAATACCTAAGATCGGAGTGGCACTGAAAGAGAGAGAGACATGAAAAACCCATCAAAAAATTAATGAATCCAGGATCTGTTTTTTTGAAAAAATTAATAAAATAGATAACTACTAGCTAAACTAATAAGAAAAGACAGAAGAATCAAATAGACACAATAAAAAATAATGAAGGCGATATCATCACTGACCCCACAGAAAGACAAACTACCATCAGAGAATACTATGGACAACTCTACACAAATGAACTAGAAAATCCACAAGAAATGGATATATTCCTGGACATATACAGCCTCCCAAAACCAAACCAGGAAGTAGAATCCCTGCATAGACCAATAACAAGTTCTGAAATTGAGGCAGTAATTAATAGTCTACTAAGCAAAAAAAGCCCAAGATCAGATGAATTCACAGCCAAATTCTATCAGAGGTACAAATAGGAGCTGATACCATTCCTTCAGAAGCGATTCCAAACAACTGAAAAGAGAGGACTCCTCCCTAAATTATTATTATTTTTAAGCAGTCAACCAATATTTTATTTAAACCTGTGAAATGCTATGCAATTGCTGGGGAGTGATTTACTTCCAATTATATGGTCACTTTTAAAATAGGTATAATGTGATACTGAGAAAAATGTATGTTTTGTGGATTTGTGGGAGGACAGTTCTGTAAATATTTGTTAAGTCTAGTTGTTCCAGGTCTGAGTTCAAGTCCTGGATATCCTTGTTAATTTTCTATCTCATTGATCTGTGTAATATTGACAGTGTAATGTTAAAGTCTCCCACTATTATTGTGTGGGAGTCTAAGTCTCTTTGTAAGTCACTAAGAACTTGCCCTATGTATCTGGGTGCTCCTGTAATGGGTGCGTATATATTTAGGATCGTTAGCTCTTCTTGTTGCATTGATCTTTTCACCACCATGTAATGTCCCTCTTTGTTTCTTGTGTTCTTTGTTGTTTTAGTCTGTTTTATCAGAGACGGAAATCACAGCTTCTGGTAATGCTAGCTGGCTGTTTTGCCCATTAGTTGATGGAGATTCTTCATTATGGTGATGCTCTTTACCTTTTGGTATGTTTTTGGAATGGCTGATACTGGTTGTTCCCGTCCATGTGTAGTGCTTCTTTCAGAAGCTCTTGTAAAGCAGGCCTGGTGGTGATGTAATCTCTGAGTACTTGTTTGT
>PVKP010031913.1:0-26498 GCA_004027715.1 Plecturocebus donacophilus | reverse complement strand
CCCAGCTAATTTTTTGTATTTTTTAGTAGAGACGGGGTTTCACCATGTTGACCAGGCTGGTCTCAAACTCCTGACCTTGTGATCGGCCTGCCTTGGCCTCCTAAAGTGCTGGGATTACAGGCATGAGTCACCGCACCTGGACGAAAATCTTAAGTTTACTCTGATTGAATCAACCAAGACACCTGCCCCCAGTAACAAGTCGCTGGGATCAGAGAAATCTGCATCTCTGAATTGCTGAGATGGATTACAGTGACTTCTGACCTCAACCTGTGGGAAGCAGGGAGAGTGGATTCAGTTATACTACTGGGTTCAGACCAGTCAGGACCCACTGCTAGAACTGAGGTTTAGAATGCTGGCGAACAAACTGCATAACTGGAAAATTCTGAATCATAGAAAACAAGACAGTTGTTATTTGATAATCTTAACACAGAGGCTATAAACAAAAGTCTTAAATTATAAAAGGAAAGGTAATCTACTCATTTAAAATGTTCAAAATTACCTGTGGTGTGTTTTTTGACTTGAGAATAATGTAATATTTAATGGCAAGTAAATTGATATTTTTGTTTTTGAGTAATGCTTATATCAGTTGGCTATTTTTGCTGAGAATCTTACTTATTGCTTTGTACTTTGATATATGTATTGATTCTCAATTTAAAAGAGTATCTTATTAAAACAATTTTAAATCATTCATATTAAATTGGTTTGTTCCTTGGTCACAATGTGTTCCTTATGTGAAAGCTATGCTTTCCAATGCATTCTTTCAAAGGAATGGCCACCAAACTCAGAAGAAAAAAGTTCTGTTAGTATAACTCTAATGGATGCATGAAAATTAACATTAATGTAGCTTAAGGACACAGCAATTTTCATCACTAGTGGTGGTGATGAAATATATGCAATTTAAGTATGAATAAAAAGCAATAGTACATTTGGATACATTTGGTAAATTTTGGGCAGCAATTTGCTGATATATCTAGGCTTCTTGGACAGATATTGGCTATTTTGACATTTTATATTATGTTTTACATTATCTAATAATTCTAGTTTATTGGATATTATTTAATCTAACTTAATTTGGATTGGTATGACTTTAAAGTGACTGGTTATGTATAATTTTATCTTGAAAGATGCAAAAGGTCAGTCCGGATCATGAGTGACTTTCCAATTATACCCATGAATCAGTATCAGATTATAATGCTTAATATGTCTCAGATTATCCAGATAAGTTGATTTTCAGAAAAAACAATTGTGATATTTGAGTATTCTAGTTACAACTCTCACTTGAAGAGTTAGAGTTTTTTTTTTTCTTTTTTTTTTTTTTTTTTGAGTTGGAGTCTTACTCTTTCACTAGGCTGGAGTGCAGTGGCATAATCTCAGCTCACTGCATCCTCCATCTCCTGGGTTCAAGTGATTCTCCTGCCTCAGCCTCCTGAGTAGCTGAGACTACAGTTGCACATCACCACGCCCAGCTAATTTTTGTAGTCTTAGTAGAGGCGGGGTTTCACCATATTGGCCAGGTTGGTTTCGATCTCTTAACCTTGTGATCTTCCCACCTTGGTCTCCCAAAGTGCTGGGAAATAACTATTTGAATACAATTTTGTTTTCTGCTCCTTCCCCTACTTACCTTAGTCTCACTCTTATTAGCATAAAGGGAACAGTGCTGCATGGATATGACACAGATATTAAATTCATCCAAGTCAGATGTTTTCAGGCATTTGGGTAAAATAGAATATCTCAGTCTAAAATTTTGCTGGAAATGCATTATAATCAGAGTACACTAAATCCCCACTGTGGATAGCAATGATACTGTATGCCCTAGGAGTGACTGTAGAGACTTGGTCAATGAGTAGAATCTTTTTATGTAGTCTCCTGGGGATGTACCACAGTAAAACTCTTTCTGCAAGTGAGTGGAATACATTTACTCTCATAATCAAAAAGTCCAGAGTACAGTTGGCTTCAAGTTTGATTTTGATTCAGGGGTTAAACCAATTTCTAGGACCTACTATCTCTTAATCCCTTAGGTAGCCCTTGCTAGTCTATGTATTATGATTTCATGCACAGGTTCCATTTTGCAGCAAGCTGGTGCTTCTAGCCATAATCTCATTACCTCACAATTCCATGTTCAGTGAAAACAGTGTCTCTTATCTGAAAGTGCTTATAAGAGTCCCAAGACTGATTCACTCTGGTTGGACAAGGTTTAGTCATGTGTCTGTCTCTGAACCAATCACTGTAGCCATTGAATGAGTGTGTGACTCACTTAATGCTTGGCTACATGCCTATCACAGGGTCCTAGCAAAGAATATCACTCAGATTCCATCAAGTTCAGTGTTTCTAAGATAAAACAGGGCATGTTGCTGGAAGAAAAGGAAGTAAATGCTTAGGAAGGGAATGTTTGCTATAGAAGTCTATTCGGGCATTATGGGATGTTAACTCAAGATGTTTTTGGAACTTTTGCCTTAGTATAGAAAGCTTATGACTCACCCCCCACAAAATAGTCTTATTATTTTATATCTCCAGTAAATTTTTTATTGGATATAGTTTTACAAAATTTACTTAGCCTTCTTACTTGGCCCTGCAATAACTGACTTTTGACAGGTTCCAAAATAGAAATTGTCCTCATAGGAAAAGGATTTGCTTTTGTTGTGAATATTTAAAAGAGTGTTCTAGATATGCTCATGTAAATTCCAGAACCAAAGATCTAAAGATATTCTGGGAAAATATCAGATCATTGGCATAAGTGTGTAATATCCCAAATTGACTGATTTGAAGGAGTCTACACTCATTTGGATATATAAATTCTGGTTTACTTGTATACAAAATATCCCTCTAAGGAAAAGTAACTATGATCATATGCTTTGGAGCTTTACTACCTGGGTTTGAATCTCAGGTTAGTCACTATGCTATCTTGAAAAAGTTATTTAAGTCTTCTCCGTCACAGAAACTTTATATGTAAAATGATAATGACGGTGGTAATAATACCTATTTCATTGGATTATTTGAGATGAAAATATATTAATATACATTTCTTAATAAATGATAATTCTTATTAGTATTATCTAAAATGCATCTAAAATTACCATTTTATATGTGAGGAAAGAAATACACTATAAGTCAGCTTGAGAGAACTATCAAGCCTATGGTTAATCAAGAGTACAAAATATGATATAGGTACAGGTAGCATGGAAACAAATGGAGAGCTAGGGAAACTAGGTTTTGACCCTGATTTTTCCCCAAGTAATGTTGATCTTGGGCAAATATCTATATATCTGTGGGCTTTTTATAGCAATGAAATGAAATTATTCTATAAGTAAACATGAAATTCAGAATAAAAGAGTAATCAGAATTGGCTTGGAGTTAATTAAGCAAAACATCCCAGTAGACACATATTTGCAACATAGTTTTGAAGTATATTGGAGGACAAGATTAGTGGAGAGAAAAAAAATAACAAGAGGCCTTCTTTGGGCAAGGCTAAGTAGAAGACTGCAGCAGTTGAAGCATAGAGGTAGAGTTTATCAAACAATTTGGAAGGGCTACAGTTTGCTTTGGTTAGTGTGCAGGAGCACCTGATGAAACAGTTAAATACAAAGAGGCAGGAAGCAGTCATTCAATACACAGTATTGAAGGCTAAGCTTAAGATTTTTTAAGCATTAAAAAGTTATCTTAAATTCTGAGCAGGGAAGCATGTGGTATTTGAGAAAATGACAAACATTTTGAAACAAGGCCTAATGCAGCAAGTTACACATAGTAGTATTTCAAGAAATGTGTGTTGCTTTGAAATTCACTGACAGCTTAAAAATAGGCCCTTCTGGTTTGAGCACTAAACTACATGGTCTTCATGGTTTCTCTTTATAAAGCATTTTATTTTAATCATACAAATCTGCAGAAGTTGTCCATCTCCCGTACTTAAACTGAATCCTCGGAGGCACGTGTACTTCTCTTAGAGTGTTATCCACTTACTCTCTTTTAGTAGATATTGTCTCCTATTGGGGGACTGACTTAGACATAATTTAATTATCAATAGGCCATAGCATGGTAAGATAGCTCAGGAACTATCTAAGGAATTAAGGGGACCCTTTATCATATTATGTTCTCATCTATAGGTTTCACAAGGGATGAAGTTGCTTCTAGCTAAACAGAGGTTTTCCCTGGATATTAACTTTCCTGTAATGTACACAATGTTTTTTTTCAGAATCCTTTTTGGTTTTTTCTTTTAATCTCTTCTTATGGAAGTAGGTTCCCATTACTTATTCCAATGTGAATTCCTCTATTTGATTTGTTTCCATTTATATCACATGAGATCTATGAACTTAGAGTCCATCTTCTGCTCTGCCTCTCCACCAGTCTCTTAAAGATCACCTTCCTTAAAGAAAAACAACATTTGTATCAGACAGTAATTGATGTTAAGACATGACGTTAAATGCAGTTAAAACATTAATTGTATGAGATGTATAACTGAAAATTCAGGTGAATTACAGCATGTTTTTAAGTAGTCAGTAGAATTTAAAAGAGGAAATCTAATTCCTATGAGCAGGACAGGATAGGAAATAGTGGAGAGAAGTTTAAGAAATACGGAAATACTAACCATAGTGCGCTACTTGGCTCTACAGTATAAAATATTTATGTACTTGTATTAGTAAGGAGGGGTAGGTGATACTATAGTAACATACACACCCCAAATTTCAGAGGCTGGAAAGAAGATTTCTTTCTTACTCACACTGAATATGATTTCCAAAGTTGGTGGAGCCTTAGCTTTGTGTGGTCCTCACTCTGGTGCCCAGGACAAGAGAGAGAAGCCATTCTCTGGAACAGTCTTGTTAGAGAGAAATATGGAAAGCACATTACATATTCATGCACCGGCTCTTAAAGCTTCCACATGTTACTTCCATTCTTAGTTTGTAGTTCAAAGAAAGTCATCTGGCATGTCATTTCCAAGGTAGGAGAGAAATGCAATTTTACCTTCTGCCTAGAAAGATCCTACAAGTATTTGGTGAACAACAACAATGTACCACATTCATAAAATACAAAATAATTGTCAATTTTTTAAAAAATTACTTTTCAACTTCAAGAATCTACTTATAAGTAAAGCATAGAAGACAATTTTGGAATGTAAATGTTAGCATTGCCTAGCTCAAAAAACCTTTGTTTCTAACCTGTAGCCTCTTAAATAAGATTCCATTTCCATAGAAGCTGGCACTTCCCTGCAGCCTTTCTGTCACTACCCTCTGCACAAATATTATCATAAAATGGTGCTGAATGGAACTTCTTTCGATGCTTCAGAATTTTGACTGAAGAGCCAAAGCTGAGGAGAATAGGCAACAGGTGGCTCATATTCCATAAAAAGACATGCTCCCCCACTTCATGCAGCTGATGTAAGCAGAAAACTAGAACATATTTGAATGCACTGAATGAGTGAGCTGTAGGCATTAAGGGAGAGTGTTTTGCATTCTTTCCTCTCACTCCTTTCAAGCCTACCAAGAAGGAGTATAAGAAAATGATTTATATACATTGGAGTATCTATTGAAGAGGAAGACTGGCATCTTCCTCTACTGATGAAAGCTTACTGAGCTATAGGAGTTCATTAGCCCTATGTTGCACCAGACAGCAGAGTAGAAGAAGATAGGAAGGCTCTAGGGAGAGTTTCACATATACATCATGAAGTTTCTTTGGAGCTATGCAAACGGGGCTGGTCCCTCTTCTCTCTGAGTGAGAAATCGCTGGAGCATCTTCAACACAGCAAGATGACATAGGAGTAGTGGGGCAGCCTGGAACATCCACATGTTGTGTGACAAAGATATGTGTTTCATGGATCAACTGGAGACCTTGGAGGCCTCCCATGTCATGGGAATTGCACCCTAAGAAACCGTTGAGTAGTCAGCCAGGGTCAGATGAGAGAGAGGAGAGGTCAGCTGTAGAATGCACCATCCATCTCAGAAAGCCTCTGGGAGATGGGGGCCTTGAGGAGCCAATAAAAAGTGCAGGATCAGCAGTTGGATGCCTGCCACACAGACTTTTACCTCACCCCAGCCCGTTTGAGAGCCCAATAATGCTGAGACCCAAGGGAAACCCAGAATAGCAGAGAGAAAGGCAAAGAGGGAATGACAGGGCAAAATAAAGAAAAAGGAATAAATAAAGCCAAGTATGCTTCACTTCCCCATTGCAAGACCCAAGCCACAAGCCAAGGTTCAGGTAGAAAAAGAGGAGGTACCCTAATTTTGATGTGAAATTCATGTTTTGATCCAGACTAGATTTTAAACACTGAGGATAAATAAAAATCTGCATAATTTGTCTTCAAAGAACAGGGAAAGGAAGAATTGCAGAGTACATTAGATGAACCAATTAATGCAAAAAAAGAATGTTCATGTTGGGACTATTTCTAAATACATTTGTCTATTTCTCATGTCAATCTTTCTCCTACAATATTTGAAAAACATAGTTCTGGGCAGAGGGACTGAGCAACATGGGCCTGGCATGAATGGAACTGGGCTGACCTATAGGCAAGGAGCCCAGACTCCAGGTGATCTAATAGACTATGTTTATGGATGAAACCAAAATTGAAAGCCTGTCAAGCAGTCTAAGTTGAAGTGTTAATCCAAAGGGGACAGACACAGCCTACGTGGAGGGCAACAGGATAAGAAATGGGAACACTAATCTGGCAGAGGTTCAAAGAGAAGATGGGAGATAGACTATAGATATTTCTAGTTACTGTAGCACTATTTAGGCACATTTTACACTGAGTCCAACAGGCTTAACTCTTCTGCACCAACTTAGATACCACCTAGAAAACCTTTCTATTTCTGACATTGAAATTCTACTCATTCTTCTAGGACACCTATAAAGCCACCACCTTCACAAGATATGCTTACCTGCCCTTTCTGTACTACCTAGCTGGAAATCATCTCCCTGCCCCTAGATTCCATTATCATGGTGATATTGTCACTTACATATAATTGTGTTCCTGTGTCTCCCAATACTGGATGTGAAAATTGGCAAGTTTTCAGTTATTTATATACAGGACGCATTTAGCAAGTATTTGTTAGATGAATATTGCTGTGAAAATAAATTCACAACTTAGAATACATTTGAGTCTTAATAAGGTTTAGCTATGTCCCCACTAAAATCTCATCTTGAATTGTAGTTCCCATAGTCCCCATGTGTCAAGGGTGGGACCATGTGGAGATAATTGAATCATTGTGGTAGTTATCTCCATGCTGTTCTCATGATAGTGAGTGAGTTCTCAGGAGATCTGATGGATTTATAAAGGGCTTTTCCCTCTTTTGCTCGTTCTCTTCCTTCCTGCTGCCACATGAAGAAGGATGTGTTTGCTTCCCCTTCTGCCATGATTTTAAGTTTCCTGAGCCTGCCCTAGCCATGCTGAATGGTGAGTCAATCAAATCTCTTCCCGTTATACATTACCCCATTTCAGGTTTGTTTTTTTTAGCAGTGTGAGAACAGACTAATACAGTAAACTGGTACCAGGTATTGGGGTGCTGCTGATACCCAAAAATGTTGAAGCAACTTTGGAACTGGGTAACAGGCAGAGGTTAAAACAGCTTGGAGGGCTCAGAAGAAGCTAGGAAAATATGGGAAAGTTTATAACTTCCTAGAGACTTGGAGGGTTCAGAAACAGGAAGAGGTGAGAAAATTTGGAACTTCTCGAAGACTTGTTAAATGGCTTTGACCAAAATGCTAATAGTGTTATGGATAATAAAGTCCAGGCTGAGGTGGCCTCAGATGAAGATAAGGAACTTGTTGGGAACTGGAATAAAGGTCACTCTTGCTATACAGAGACTGGTGGCATTTTGCCCCTGCCCTAGAGATATGTGGAACTTTGAACTTGAAAGAGATGATTTAGGCTCTCTGGTAGAAGAAATTTCTAAGTGGCAAAGCATTCAAGAGGAAGCAGAGCATAAAAGTGTGGAAAATTTGCAGCCTTATCATGTGATAGAAAAGAAAACCCCATTTTCTGGGAGAAATTCAAGCCCTCTGAAGAAATTTGCATAAGTAACATAGAGCCAAATGTTAATCACCAAGAAAATGAGGGGCATGTCTCTAGTCAGAGGCCTTCACAGCAGCTACTCCCATTACAGGCCCAGGGGCCTTGGAGGTAAAAATGTTTTCCTTGGCTGGGCTGAGGGACCTCCTGCTCTATGTAGACTTGGGACATTGTGCCCTGCATTCCGGCTGCTTCAGCTCCAGCTGTGGCTCTAATGTACAGCTCAGGCCATTGCTTCAGAGGGAACAAGCCCCAAGCCTTGGCAGCTTACATGTGGTGTTGGGCTTGCAAGGGGACAGAAGTCAAGAATTGAGATTTGGAAAACTTCGGCTAGATTTTAGAGGATATATGGAAATGTCTGGAGGTCCAGACAGAAGTGTGCTGTAGTGGCAGAACCCTCATAGATAACCTTTGCTAGGGCAATGCAGCAGGGAAATGTGGGGTCTGAGCTCCACATATAGCCCCCCTGGGACACTGTCTTCCAGACCCCAGAATGGTAGATCCACCAATAGTTTGCTCCATGCAAGTGGAAAGACACACAATTTCAATGCCAGCCCATGAAAGTGGCTGGGAGGGGGTCTGTACCCTGCCAAGCCACAGGGGATGAACTGCCCAAGGCTGTGGGTACACACCTCTTATAGGAGCATGACCTGGATATGAGACATGGAGTCAAAGAATATTATTTCACAGTTTTAACATTACTGCCTTGTTGGATTTCTTGCATGGGGCCTGTAGCCTCCCATTTTGGGGTCAATTTCTCCCATTTAAAGCAGTTGTATTTACCCCATGCCTGTACTCCCATTGTATCTAGGAAGTAATCAACTTGCTTTTGATTTTATAGGCTCATAGGCAGAAAGGATTTGCCTTGTCTCAGATGAGACTTTGGACTTGGACTTTTGGGTTATTGCTGGACTGAATTAAGACTTTGGGGGACTGCTGGAAAGGCATGATTGTGTTTTGAAATGTGAGGACATGGGATTTGGGAGGGGCCAGGGGTAGAATGATATGGTTAAGCTTTGTGTCCCCCCCACCACCAGCAATTTCAACTTGAATTGTAGTTCCAATAATCCCCATGTGTCATGTGTGAGACTTGGTGGGAGGTAATTGAAACGTGAGTGGTTACCTGCGTGATGTTCTCATTTGATAGTGAGTGAGCAAGTCACTTCTTTTAGTTAGGAGATCTGATGGTTTTATAAGGGGCTTTTCTCCTTTTGCTCATTCTTCTCCTTCATGCTGCCATGTGAAGAAAGACATGTTTGCTTCCCCTTCTGCCATAATGGTAAATTTCTGAGGCCTCCCCAGCCATGCTGAACTGTGAGTCAATTAAATCTCTTTCCTTTAGAAATTACTCAGTCTTATGTATGTCTTTATCAGCAGGGTGATAATGGACTAATACAAGCCTGACTTTAAGTTTCAAAGGAAGTTGCAGATGAAGTCAACATCAATAAGAGGTACATTTTAAGCAACCACATTAACATATTGATGTGATAAGAAGCAGCATGCCAAATAAATTAAATAAATTGTTCTTAACTCTCTGAAAGCAACTTACAACCTTATGATTTTGTGATGTCTAAAAAGTCTTGACTAGAAAGACATGTGGAATGCTGTGAAGTCAAAAAAACATTTTACAAGAGGAGCAGAACATTTGATAGTGTCCAACCATCAGGGAAGATAAGATGATAGGTAGTAATAAAATAATTAGTGAGCACAAAACAGATAGTATTGAACTTGCAGGCAGAAGACATACTAGTCTTTTTCATGTTCTAATCTTGTAAATGTTGAATTTAGGCAAGTCACTTAACTTCTTTGAGTTTTCTTTGTTTTCTGTAAAAATGAAAGTGTTGAACTAGATGAGTGGCCTTCAATTATTTTTAAAATCAGTAAACATTTTATCCCAAATTGTCGAGAATTGCAATGTAAACAGTATTTGAATTTTATATTTTGCAATGGAAATTTTCTTACCTGTAGAGAGGAAAATACACTTTTCAATGAATTTTTTCAGTTGATTTTTTTAAAAAGAAGATTAAGACAGATGTAATTCCTGGCCTAAAGATATAGAACCCAAGGCATAGAAAGGTTAGGGACATAAGTTGGCCCACTCACTATCCTGAATCTGTAAATATAACTATACTACTTTATACTCCAGGGTTCATTTTGCCTGCTGAAACTTTCTGAGCATTTTATAAACTTTTATTTTCCTTTTAGCTATGTACTTATATAACAGTGAAATCTTAGAGACTTAGTATTAAAAAATAGAAACATATGTGCCTTATGAGTATATCTGCATACTCAGGGATTCATATAAGCTATAAGAACAGCCAACAACTGTGTGTAGATCTACAACATAGAGGAGAAAATGAACAAATGTTATTTAAAGTTAAGACACTAGGGTTGGTCATTAGAGTAACTGAAGTGACCTTCTAGCTTACTTTCAAGGATTTTATACTGGAAGGCAATAAGATTTTTACGCAGGGCCTTCCATGCTCCAAAATGTTTATTACACTGCAAAACTTACCTAGTTCTTCAAAATAAAGGGCAAATAACATGAGAAAAAGTCTGATTTGAAAAGATGGGCCCATGCTTCCATTTGCTCAGGCTCTCAGGGAGAAGAACAATAGAATCTTTAGAGCAGTAGAATGACCATGGACATTAATGGACTTCTCCCAAAGCAACCATTTGGAAACCTCAGTTTTGATATACTACCACCAAAGACCATGCTGCTTCTTTCACACTGTTTTTGAAACAGGACAGATCCCAGCTTTATGAAACCAAACACAGAAGAATAATGCTTGTTCTCAAGCCAATTGGAGAAGGATGTTCAAATCATCACAAGTATTATTATAAACAGAAAAATAACATTGGCATCATCATTTGATCTTTGTGCCAAGGGTGAAATTAATGTCATATGCTTACCCTGATGCATCACTGAAAGTAAGTTTGCACAGAACATACCTAAAAGCAATGGTATCTTCTCTTACTTCTGTTTTCCATTATGACAGGTTGAGCAGCCCTCATAAGCATGCCTTTCTCCTTGAAGAGTGAGAATAGAAAAAGTTAGGAAGTTAAAAAATTAGTTTGATCTAGAGATATTTTGTTCTTCCTTGAAAAACAAAGAGAGAAACAACCATAAACCCTTCTAGAGGTATCAGTATTTTCAGTAGGCAAAGGCTTCTCCCATTCTCCTTATATTAGTCTGTTGGCAGCAGGGAAAGAGAGAAAATAAGCACCATGTGAAAGGGGTTTCCCCATACAGCACCAACATATCTCTTGAGATTTACTCACTACCTACCACAAGAACAGTTTGGGAGAAACTACCCACATGATTCAATTATCTCCCATTGGGTTCCTTCCACAATACATGGGAATTATGGAAGTACAATTCAAGATGAGATTTGGGTGGGGACATAGAGACAAACCATTTCATTCTGCCCCAGCCCCTTCCTAATCTCATTTTCTCACATTTTAAAACCAATCATGCCTTCCCAATGGTCCCCCAAAGTCTAAACTCATTTTAACGTGAACTCAAAAGTCCACAGTTCAAAGTCTCATCTGAGACAAGACAAGTCCCTTTGACCTATGAGCCTGTAAAAACAAAGCAAGTTACTTCCTAGATATAATGGGGGTATGGGCATTGGGTAAATACAGTCATTCCAAATGGGAGAAATTGGCCAAAACAAAGGGGCTACAGAAGCCCCATGCAAGTCCAAAATCCAGCAGGGCAGTCAAATCTTAAAGCTTCAAAATGATCTCCTTTGGCTCCAGGTCTCACATTCAGGACATACTGATGCAAGAGGTAGCTCCCCATGGTCTTGAACAGCTCCACCTCTGTGGCTTTGCAGGGTACAGCTCCCTCCCAGCTGCTTTCATGGGCGGGCATTTAGTGTCTGTGGCTTTTCCAGGCATACAGTGCAAGCAGTTGGTGAATCTACCATTCTGGGGTCAAGAGGATTGTGGCCCTCTTCTCACAGCTTCACTAGGAAGTGCCCCAGTAGGGACTCTGGGGGTTCCAAGTCCACATTTCCCTCCTGCACTCCCCTAGAAGAGGTTCTCCATGAGGGCCTCACCCTTGCAGCAAATTTCTGCCTGGGCATCCAGGTGTTTCCATACATACTCTGAAATCGAGGTGGAAGTTTCCAACCCCTAGTTTTTGACTTCTGTGTACTCACAGGCTCAACACCACATGGAGGTTGCCAAGGCTTGGGGGTCATACCCTCTGAAGCCACAGCCTGAGCTCTATGTTGACCCCTTTCAGCCACCAGCTGGAGCAGCCGGGATGTAGGACACCAAGCCCCTAGGCTGCACAGAGCACAGGGACCCTAGGCCTGGCCCATGAAACCATTTTTTCCTCCTAAGCCTCTAGGCCTTTGATGGGAGGGGTTGCCATGAAGACCTCTGACATACCCCAGAGACATTTTCCCCATTGTCTTGGGGATTAACATTCAGCTCCTTGTTACTTACACAAATTTGTTCAGCTGGTTTAATTTCTCCTCAGAAAATGGGATTTTCTTTTCTATTTCATTGTCAGGTGACAAATTTTCCAAACATTTATGCTCTGCTTCTCTTATAAAACTGAATGTCTTTAACAGCACCCAAGTCACATCTTGAATGCTTTGCTGCTTAGAAATTTTTTCCGCCAGATACCCTAAATCATCTCTCTCAAGTTCAAAGTTCCACAGATCTCTGGGGTAGAGGCAAAATGTCACCAGTTTCTTTACTAAAACATAACAAGTGTCACCTTTTCTCTAGTTTCCAACAAGTTCCTCATCTCTAACTGAGACCTGAACCTTATTGTTGATACCACTGTCAGCATTTTGGGCAAAGGCATTCAACAAGCCTCTAGGAAGTTCCAAATTTTCCACATTTTTCTGTCTTCTTCTGAGCCCTCCAAACTGTTTCAACCCCTGCCTGTTTCCAGTTCCAAAGTTATTTCCACATTTTCGAGTATCTTTTCAGCAGTGCCCCACTCTACGGGTGCCAATTTACTGTATTAGTTTGTCTTTATGCTGCTGCTAAAGACATGCTTGAGACTGAAAAGTAAAATAGGTTTAATGGACTTAAAGTTTCACGTGGTTGGGGAGGCATCATGATCATGGCGGAAGGTATGGTGGAGCAAGTCACGTCTTACATGGGTGGCGGCAAGCATAGAGAGAGAATGATTGCCAAGTGAAAGAGGTGTCCTCTAATAAAACCATTAGATCTTGCGAGACTTATTCTCTACCACGAGAACTGTATGGGAGAAACTGCTCCCATTATTAAATTATCTCCCACCAGGACCCTCCCACAACACATGGAAATTATGGGAGTATACTTCAAGATGTGACTTGGGTGGGAACACAGAACCAAACCATATCATTTGAATCTCATGTGACTTTCCCAACATCTACATGAACTTATTTCATGCCAATAATATGTTAGGATATGGGTCCTCAGAGGTTAGCCAGATCCAATACCAGCAAATGCTTACTATTCTCAGTCTGGGTGACTGTACATTCATTATTGTCTTAGTGAAACTTCTCTACTTGTGGCTTGTTGGTTTGTTGTCCTTTAATACTGAAATTAGTACCAAAATAAGTTAGATAGTTTTCCAGGTTATCCATTTCCCCTTTAACTTGCATTGCACCAGCTCACCCCAAGACAAATAAAAAAGGTATAATGAACTCCCAGGTTGAATCAGCAAAGGCATACATGTATGATTTGCACATGTGAGCTTTTTGATTTCATGTTTGCTTCCTGGCCATGTGGAAGCCAAATTTGAGTGAGGAATCATTTATACTTCCATTTGAGACAGCATGAGAAAAAGGAGATGCTACACAATTTTACTGAGGTGTTGAGACTGTCAATGGAAGAATGTGTACCTGGAAATTTGTAGGAACCAGTGCTGATCAATCAAAAGCATGGTTTATAGTTATTCATTATTGAGCTGAGTGGAAAGAGTGTTCTTCTTAGAGGCTTTAGTTATTTATTTGAAAACGAATCAGCCTGAATTTGAAAAATTGAGTGCCACTTTATTTCTAGCTATGGTGAATGTAAACAGATGAATTACATGACTGGCATTGCATTTTACTTGTAATATGCATTAAAATAAGACTTCTTCTTGTCTTTTTGAGGCATTTTGTTATCTAATTCTAAAGTCATAAATTTTATCATTTTAAAAATTTAATTGGTCACATTATTACAAAGGTAGTCTTTAGAAAAAACACCAAATACCACATTGGCATTCAGTAAGCTAGGACTGATAACCAAACTTCTTTAATATGGCTCTCCATAAACATTGGCAGAGATTAAGAAGTTGTTGGAATTGGAGGAATATCACTGGAGGCTTTGGGAGTTTCTTCTGAAGTCATTCTGAATTAGCAGCTAATGGGGAGCTTTCTTTGATAGTGCTATTATAATTAAATGCAGCTGGATGAAAATCAACCACAAAAGGAACTCGTTTGTTTATCATTACTTCTGACTTTGTTAGCAGATGTTTTCGAAGCACCATAGTAGCCAGATTAATTTGTCTCTGTGTAATGTGAAGCAGGTAAACTTTGATTAATAAACTGACAAGTACGCTCCTTAGTTTCTTTTCTGAAGTTTCCTTCTGTGACTCTTACATAGCACATATGTCAAATCCGGAAAGCACACGAATAAACATTTAATTTCTTTCTATATATGTCAGGCCAGCTGAAATGGAGGTGTCAGTCGGCAGTGAGCTGGCTTGTCAAATGTTCATCTTGAAAGCTGCTGTAGTAGTAACGTATGTAAGTAGGCTAGTGAAAAAGATAAACACATATGGCATATAAGTCCCAGGCTATAGAACAACAGCTCTCTAAGTTGTAATCACTATTGATTTTCCATAAGGGACTCAATAATTTTCAGTAAATTGGATCCTTTATGAGTTTAAACATTAATTCAGCTATTTAAAAAGGGTAATTTTGACATATCCTTCATTTATAATAAATGCCTCCTCCACTTCTTAACAGGCAGACTTCCTCACCACCCACTTTGTTCAATACACTCTAACTCCCACTGCATCTTCAATCAGACTGCACTTTCTACCTGTTTCCCTTTCCAGTATTCCACAGTATGCTTCTCCCATCATTTGAAGAACTCTGAAACATCACCACCCTTCTCCCCTACCAAATCCTTTCCACATACTTGGAAATAATATGTTGTTGTTGTTTAAATTGGCTAAACCACATTTAAATATGCAGCATCCACAATTCACAGGGCATCCACAGTAATACAACAAAATCCTGTGTCCTGTGAGTTTCTGTACCTTCAAAAAAATACTATTTGCTCAAGATAAAGTTGCACATGTGTCTGTATGTCCTTTTACTTTTGTGCACGTGTGTTACCAGTTTCACATTGTGATGTCTGCATCTGTTTTTAATTGCCGTAATGCCTAGCACAGTCCTGAGTACTCCATATGCACTTGAAACTCAGATTTTGATGCTCAAATTTTGATTTTTGATGCTATCACATTGGCTATTCAGTTGTTTAGTACTTCTGCAAATTTATTCCTAGGCATATGCATTGGAATGTGCATATATATGTCTATGTTAATCTTCTCACCTGTTTGCTGCACAGAATTCAACTGGGCTCAAGTTGGCAAAAGATATGAAAAAGAAAAAAAATGTGGTGAACTCTGAAGATCTCTGTAGATATGTATGGGGAATTGTAATCTTTGGCACCATCCTGCTTTCCTTTCTTTAAAGGTCTAATGGACTTTTTAAAGTGTTCTTCATGTAAGCAGAGGGAAATAGGAGGAGTGTGAGCTTTGTGATTTCACAGAGCTGGGTCTGGAAAGCAGTGCTCTTTACCTTCAACTTCCTTATCTGTAAAATTAGGGACAATAATGCCACCTTTTGAGGATTAGAGAGGAAACATCTAAAGATCCTGGTATATTATAGACCCTTCATATATATTCACTAATATTATTAGAAATAAGTAATATACTATTTTAGTAAATAAGAAAAAAGTCAAAAATTGTCACTCTTCCCTGAAGCAATGTAAGTGGCCCCCTGTGCTGGTCTTCCTGAGGGAAGTGTGCATTATCACAGTGTGCATTATCACAACAATTTAGGCATGCCAAATCATTACATGCCAAACTAACTTAAAACGTTAAACTATAGTAAAAATGTGATTGAAATTCATTAATGCCTATAGAGTGTTTTTTATAAAAAAGAGGACACCTACCTGTGACCAGTTCCCAACTATCAATTGTCATTTGATTAAAAATAATGCATCTCTAGCAGGTCCTCTTCTAACTGGGGAGCTATTCAAGGAAGCTTCATTAAATGCCCACTTTTTGAAATAGATTTTGAAATAATTGTCCATATTAGAAGTGTCAGGATAATTAGTTAAATCACAATGTTAGGTTGGTATGTAGTGAGGCCCAAATGTATGTTGGCATCTTTATGCCACTCTAGAATATTGGGGAATTTTGCCTGAACTTTTTTTTTTTTTAACCTATTAAGCTTTTTCTCTAATGGGAATTTGTCTTTACTTTCCTTCTTTTGGGGTGAAGAGAGCAGGGTGAGAGTCATGGTGTTTTAATAGAACTGTAGATTAGCTAATTTTGAAAAAAATGCTTGTTAAGATGATTGCCCTTGAAGAAAATCCTTCATGTGTGAGTAACTATTCTTATTATTTCATCTACTTTGCTGGAGAGCAGAATTACCTGATTTATTAGTCTGTTCTCATGGTGTTATGATGAGATACCTGAGTCTGAGTAATTTATAAAGAAAAGAGGTTTAGTTGACTCACAGTTCTGCATGGCTGGGAAGGCCTCAGGAAACTTACAATCATGATTGAAAGGGAAACAAACACATCCTTCTTCACAAAGTGACAGGGGAGAGGAGTGCTAAGCAAAGGGGTAAAAGCCCCTTATAAAATCACCAGATCTCACGAGAGCTCATGCCCTATCACGAGAACAACAGGATGGTGATAACCACCCCCTTGATTAATTACTTCCCACTGGGTCTCTCCCTCAATACACGGGGTCATGAGAACTACAATTCAAGATGAGATTTGAGTGTGGACACAGCCAAATCATATCACATGACTACATTACAAAGGAGGATACCAGCTACGATGAAGAAGTATGGTTCACAAACAATGTGACATCTGCTTTCTAAGAAACTTTGCATGATGACAGGTCAGAGAAAGCATGGTGGCTAATCCATGTTACCCTTCTGCATTTTTTCCTCTTAAGATGAGCACACTTGTAGACTATATAAAAAGAATATATCCAGTATCCTCTTTATAGAGTGAGGATAAGGAGTCAACAGGGTATTTTCCTTCACTTGAAAATAGCGAGATTAAATCACTTATGTCTTTCATGGACATCTATTGTGCTAGGGTGTGGCCTTTCTCTGAAATCTAAGGAAATCATGACACATCTTGAAAACATTTACAAATAGTTTCCCATGTTCATCTGGATAGTGTGGGAGAAAATAAGACTCTATGATATCAAGTAATTTGTGGTATGATTGCTTAAATAATGCTACTTGAGCAGTTGAAGACAAAGTTACTGGATAGTTCCTTGATGAATTATGGGATTAAGAATAGATATTACAGTTTCAGAGACCGTGTCATTTTTGTGTTATTTGTTGAGTCACTCAGTATAGTGTTAATTGGAATGCGCCTAGGGAGGCTTTGCAAGTAAAAGGAGTGGGATATCTAAAAATGTTGGTATAAGGAGAGCTGAGGCCAGGCATACAGTAGATTTCAAAGATCTTAGAAAAAGTCATATGTTATTTGTAATTAAGTAGAAGGCCTACCAGGCACCACTAAAAGTAGATATCTTATGTCCATGATGTTTATTGTAATGCCTAGAATATGAGGGGCTACTGGACGTGAATTAAGGAGAATTAGGGTAAGATAAGTAGCGGAGTAGAAGTTGGGGCCTGAAAAGGTGATAGGGGTTCTGTAGAAGGTATTTGTTCAATTCAGGCAAATCTAGCTGCAGGATGCTGCTGGAATGTGTACAATTCATTCTCTGTGTTCAAGAGTAAAAAAAAGTGTCCAAATATAAGGAGACCAATACAAAAACATATGTGAGTCGTGCTAGTGGTAATACTTCTGGTGATATGTCTGTCTGCTTTTATGTTTTCAGAAGCCCTGACCCTGACTTCAGTCCTAGCGGCTTATCTCTTAAGCTGTTTCTGGGCCTTCATCCTTTTGCTCTGAGCCTGCAGCACTCCAGAGACTCAGGCTGCAGTGAATCTGGCAGTGACCTTGTTGATACCTGAGAGTACCACCTCTCTGCTGCTGAATAATTTGTCAAAGGACAGATCCTCCTAAGAACTATTTCCCTTCTTGCAATTAAAGGGAAAGAGGGATCTAATTTGAAGGATTGTTTCCTAGACTTTTATGTATTTCTGATATTTTCCCGGCATCTTTTGTGAAAAGTTCTATAGCAAGAGTCTGCAAAAGAAATAGAACAGATGATGGAAACCGATGACTAAAGTCAGCTGTTCCCTAAAAGCAGCAATACTGTCAGAGCGCTAACTGGATAATCTGTTCTGTTTTGGGTTGTCTCTATTTTTCTTCTCTCTGAATTGTCACTGGTTGTCTCTTATTTATACTGCAATGAATGGTTCACAATGTGTGTGTGTGGAGACATGTGTGAAAAGTAGCTGTATTGTAATATTTATCATTAAAGAGCTGCCTTTGTTTCATCTTACAAGCATCACATTGATGATTTGAATAATAAAGCTGACTGGCTTGCTCACTGAAGGTTGCTTCCATAATGGAACAAATTTATGTACCAAGGTTCTCGTTTTCTTTATTAGGTAATTGGACAAAATGCTGAGAAACTGCTACTAATTGAGCACTCATTCCAGCTTTTGTCTATATTGAGGCTAGGCAGGTTTTCTGATGTTGGCAAAAGAATTAAATAGCCCCAAACCTTGCAACAGCTTCTCTTATCCTGATATGTTTTCATTAACTTTAACTGAGTCCCTGGGCTTAAATGTGGTTTATCCCCGAATTTTAACACTCACCTTTTATAAGAATCACATATTGGAGGATGTTTTCATTTTAGGAAAAGAGTGTGATCAAAGACAGGTCATGTGTTTCCTGCTTTAAGGCAGCAGGGGCAAATGGGCAAGGTTCAGATCAAATGTTTTTGCTAGCATGACATTCAATAGGTAACAGTTGCCCTGAAGCAGGGCATGAAAGAGTCAGGGGAAAGAATAATAGAAAATGAAAAACCTTTGAAAATCCATGTAATATTAGGTATTTTGAGAATCAGAAGTTGAAAAAATTTCATTTATAGGAACACACAGTAAGGCATAAAATATGCTATTTCAGTTGACCCCTTCCTTCCCCATCCCACTGCTGCTGCTCTGCTTTGGGTCCTAATGGTAGCTGTCTTTTAGGGTCACTCCCCTAAAGGACTCTGCCTCCACAAAGTCTCACACTTCAATTCCACCTTTCAGAGGACTTTCACATCAATTAGCCTGTAGTACATTTCTGTTCTGTTACTGTTATGTTAAAAAAAAATCAACAATTCAACAAATCTAAAATAATAAAGCTCTAACTTGTTGGCATAACATTATTAAAACCTGACCTACTTCAAAGACTTGTTTTCTGATATTTGTTATGCATGCAAGTTTCCACCAGGCTGGAGTAACTTCTTGCTCTTCTCAAGCAAACCTCTATGTTTCTTTCCTCACCTCTGCATATAGAGTCATTCTTTTCCTGAAAGCTGCACCCTCCAACTCTTTGCATTTCTATCAGCTGAGATTCTACCTACTCTTTAAGGCAAACTGTAGGGTGTAGCCTCTGATATGGCCCCAGTGATCTTACCTCTTGCTATTCATTCTTTGTGTGATCTCTGCTCTTTGTCTGCGAGCTGTACAGACTGCTCCTTCCTAATATATACCATACATAGTATGGCAAAAGGGATGGATGTCACTCCTGAGATTAGATGACATAAAGACTGTGACTTAGATCTTGTTCATACACACTCTCTTCTTTCTCTCTGAGGGAAGCCAGCTGCCATGTTGGGAGCCATCCTTCAGAAAGGCCTACTTGGCCAGCAATTGAGGGAGGCTTCAAGCCAATGGCCAAGGAGAAACTATGGCCCCCAGGCCAACAGCTTGAGGATAATTGAATCCTGCCAACCACCATATGAGGGACTTAGAAGTAGATGCTTCCCTGGTAGTGCCTTCAGAAGACACTGCAACCTTGTGGGAAATCTTAGGCAGAGGTTTCTAAGCTGAACCTAGTTGTGCATGTGACAGAAGTTGATAATATGAGAATTGTTGTTAAAGTCACTGAAATGTTGGAGTTGTCTGTTGTGCAATAATAGATAACTTATACAGCTTTGGTGCCAGGAGTTGGGTTTGAAACCCCTGAGACTTTCTGTATTTTTCTATAGTAAGAAGTAATATATTTTACATGTGTTGAGAGTGCTTGTTTATTCCTATAATGCATCCTGTGTGCTAGTGTTTTGCCACATTTGAAATTCTGCATTCTTTCATTTTCATCTGTAGGCAGCTTTCTCCCTTATAAAATTGTAAAGTTTCTTGAGGTCAGATGCTATTCCATGTTAGACTTTGAACTCTTTCCCCACCCCTAGGGTGGTTGATGATAGATCTTTTGTTTTCCTTTTATCTTTCTTTCTTTTTTTTGAGATGGAGTCTCACTCTGTTGCCAGACTGGAGTACAGTGGCATGATCTCAGCTCACTTCAACTTCTGCCTCTTGAGTTCAAGCGATTCACCTGCCTCAGCCTCCCGAATAGCTGGGGCCACAGATGTACGCCACCATGCCCAGCTAATTTTTATATTTTTAATAGAGATGGGGTTTCATCATGTTGGCGAGGGTGGTCTTGATCTCTTGACCTCATCATCCCCCTGCCTCTACCTCCCAAAGTGCTGGGTTTACAGGTGTGAGCCACCATGCCTGGCCCGATGATAGATTTTATGTAGCAGGTGCTCAATATATATTTGTTGAATTGAATTCACTGAATATATTTAATGATACTTTAGTAAACCAGGGTTGTTCTAATGGGAACAACTGGCCAGTAATGTCTAAACATTTTACAGTTCTTTAGTTTTTGTCAAGAATTAGTGAGTACAAACTCTGGTGATATCTTCTTGGACAGCTCACCAAATATTTCATGATACCTAACATTATTTCTTTTGTTTCCCCTATTGCTTTTTATTTTTTTATATTTATTTATTTATTTTTTTATTATACTTTAAGTTATGGGATACATTTGCAGAATGTGCAGGTTTGTTACATAGGTATATACGTGCCATGATGGTTTGCTGCACCCATCAATGCATTGTCTACATTAGGTATTTCTCCTAATGCTGTCCCTCCCATAAGTCCCCAACCCCCAACAGGCACTGGTGTATGATGTTCCCCTCCTTGTGCCCATGTGTTCTCATTGTTCAACTCCCACTTATGAGTGAGAACATGAAGTGTTTGGTTTTCTGTTCTTGCATTAGTTTGCTGAGAATGATGATTTCTGCAAAGGACATGAACTCATCCTTTTTAATGGCTGCATAGCATTCCATGGTGTATATGTGCCACCTTTTCATCCAGTCTATCACTGATAGGCATTTGTGTTTGTTCCAGGTCTTGTTATTGTGAATAGTGCCACGATAAACATATGTGTGCATGTGTTGTTGTGGTAGAATGATTTATAATCCTTTGGGTACATACCCAGTAATGGAATTGCTGGGTCAAATGGTATTTCTAGTTCCAGGTCCTTGAGGAATTGCCACACTGTCTTCCACAATGGTTGAACTAATTTATACTCCCACCAACAGTGTAGAAGCATTCCTATTTCTCCACATCCTCTCCAGCATCTGTTGTTTCCTGACTTTTTAATGATCGCCATTCTAACTGGCATGAGATGGTTACCTAACATTATTTCTTATTTTGGGAGGAAATGAGTTAGAGGAAAAACATGACTTTAATGACCTTTCTATAGATTTAAGTAATATTTTCCAAGGTTAAAATTTGATGAATCTTGAATTTTATTATATGGCAGCAACTACTGGCATATCATAATTGTGACAGTGTCTTAGGCTGAAACATGATAGCCACCTGAGTAACTTCCAGAACGCATTTCTCTTTAGGAGTTCTGTGTTCTTTACTAAATGGTCTAGTGTGGACATTGGCTGGCTACCCTATATAGTCATTGAGAACTCACAGATTCTTTGGTAATTTGGTATTGCCATACAGTAAAAAGAGAGATAGCTTTGGATTGAAATTAAATTTTGGCCAAATGACTTATTTGCTCTTTGACCTGGATCAAGTTACTTAATCTCTCTGAGTATTTCATTTATGTTTAATGGAACAATAAACCTCAGATTATGAGTTTTAAGAAATATTTAAAATTATAGATATAGTTTACTATGGTGTATGATAATTAGAAGTCATTAAGTAAATGGTAGCTGAGTAGCAGGCTATCAAGTTAATTATATCAAATAATTTCCTTCATTTGTAATTTATATTCTCATGGAATTCATGACGTTCCTTCTCCTGCCTTTTCGTTAAGCTGACCCATAGGCTGAGGAAAATCTCTGTCATCATATCTGTGATATTACAAACTTCATAGTTACGAATGCATTTAATCTTTCCCTTTGGTCATTAATTCAACAAATATTATTGGATTTCTGTAAGAATGAAGGGACCCAGTACTATCATTTCTCTGAATTCCTGGTGCATTTAATTACTTAGCAGTCACTCAGTATATGCCATCTACTAGACTTTACTCTTAGATATCCGTTAAGGTAGAAGAAGATTGGCTATAAGCAGTCACTTTGTACCTATAAAATCTTGATTCAGTTTTCTGCTCTTCCCTTGCTAGCTATGTGAGATTGGGTGAGTTGCTTAATTTGAGTTGCTTAATTCATGAGGCTGCTGTCTTGGTTAGATAGAATCAGTGTAACACACTGAGCACATTGGCATAGAGTGTTCAGCGATATTTAGCTAGAATACAAGTATCTTACACAGATATCCAGTTTTACCAGTTTCACATATTTAAAGTAACATATATACATATGCATCATAAATTTCAAATATCCTTACAAGTGTAGGTGGTTATTTTTAGTAGTATTTAGGATGGTGACTTTTTCTAACTCACAGGTCTAAGAAAGAAGCTGTGTAATCAATAGGAAATCAATGAAGATTTGCTGTTGCATATGATAACGTGTTGGTAAGACACCAAGCAAACCTCACTGAGCACTGAACAAGGTAATTTCTTAAGGTATGAGTCAGTCAGTAAAATACTCAATTACCCTGTTGGCCAATGAGTGCTAGCCTCCCATGGCGTTTGCTTTCCTTTGTTTATTCATTCATGGCCTCTTGTTATGCCAGTGACATTCAATATTGCCACCTTTTGATTGCCAGCTTTTGATTTCCAACAAAGAATTTGATTATTTTCTAAAGGACAAACAAACAAACAATCCATTTTATGGTTAAAACATGTATCAGACATTAGAGCAGATCAAGAGATCTAGCCTCAGATGGACAGGAGGATCATGATGTAGACCTACTCACTTCCCATTGGGGAAACTATAATGTATGCTAAGATACTGTAAAGACATAATTCCACAGATCTTTGTTGCATGTTTATTTTATTTTATTATATGTTTATTTAACAGATGAGGTCTCTCTCTGCTGCCCAGGCTGGAGTGCAGAGGCAAAATCATGGCTCATTGCAGCCTTGTACTCCTGGGCTTAAGCTGTCTTCTCTCCTCATCCTCCCTAGTAGCTGAGGTTACAGGTATGTACCACCCTGCTTAGCCATGTTAATTTTAGATGTGACAGCCATGGAGATACACAGTTCAGATCTCTTTCAGGAGAATCTACTTCCTGGAGCAGATGTGTAGCAGCCCAGCTAGTTCTTCTGTGAACTTCCAGGCCACACTTCTCGTGTCTGCTTTATGAATGTCTGAGAATGTAAGGGAACTAGTGTCAGCCTACTCCTGTAAGACTCATAACTCCTCCCTTTAGCCTGGCTAAGGATTTCTCAGAACTGCACCACCGTCTGAAGTCCTTCCTTCCCAAATCTTCTGTTTCTCTATCTTTTTACAGGTATCAGACCAGACTTGTTATCTGAAAGCTGTTTCTGCCTATTCCTGTTCCCTTACCTTTTACCCATAGAAAAGTTTAACTCCCCTGATCTCATATGTCAAACCCTGTTTGGCATCTGCTTCTCAAAAAAGTCTGTGCTAACACGGTTGGTAATAGGTAACCATATTGAAAATACAGCTCAATTCAGAAAAGATGCCATACTGGCTCAATATGGCTCTATTCTACTGCATGCCCTTATGTCTAGGAATCCAGGCCCTTGCATGAAACAGAAAATGCCTGTAGTGTCTGTGGTGGAAGAACTTACACATTTACAGAGGAAAGAAGATGAACTTCTCACATTTCTTAATATCATCATGTACCCTTTCATATGCCCAATTCAGACTTGTAATTTGTATATTTGCATATGCATATTTATTAATATGACTATATGTTTGTATATACTAATTATCTGATTAGCCTATTATCTCCCTGAAGGTCGTAACTGTATCCAATTTGTATCAGTTTTGTACTTTCATCTCTGATATTAAATGTCTCCTGCCAGGTGAGGTGGCTCATCCCTGTAATCCCAGTACTTTGGGAGGCCGAGGCAGGTGGATCACCTGAGGTCAGGGGTTCAAGAAGAGCCTGGCCAACATGGCAAAAACCTATCTCTACTAAAAGTACAAAAATTAGCCAAGTACAGTGGCGGGTTCCTGTAATCCCAGGTACTAGGGAGGCTGAGCAAGAGAATTGCTTGAATCTAAGAGGCAGAGGTTGCAGTGAGCTGAGATTGCACCACTGCACTCTAGCCTGGGCAACAGAGTGAGACCCCATCTCAAAGCAAAATAAAATAAAACATAATAAATGTCTTCAATACATGTCAAGTAAATATACAAAATTAATGATTCCATAATGGATATAAGAATGATCTTTGAACATTCAGACTTTGGTTTAAATCCCAGGTGTGCTGCATCTTAAGTGATACCTTGGCCATGTTACTTTTAACCTTTTTGACCTCAATTTTTTCATCTGTACAGTGAGTTTTATGTAGATAAAGTGAAAAAGTGTTGTGAATTTACAGTTTTTTATGCATAATTAACCACCTGTACATGGTATCAAGAGTTAATAAACCTTATAGAAAAATTAGTGCTATTTCTATATATTAAAAGTTCTCCCATAAGTATAGTGAACGATTCAAATTTAGCAAATACAAATTTATTTAAATAACTTCAGAATTACAACTTTTAGGAAAATTAAATTAACCTCTGTACTGGATTCTGCCCTCTAGGTGCTTAATTTATATTGTTATCCCACTAAAATAATATTGAAAGGAATTAGTATGGTCTTGGATTATTTCAAAATACAAAAAGATGTAAGAAAGCTGTGTTCTCAGTTGAGTTTCTACAGTATCAATATATATTTTTATAAAGTCTTGCTTTTCCTAATGCTCTTTCTAGGCTTGGATTAACCTGAGTGAGGAGCACACAGTAATTTTCCCAAGGTCTGTTCTTGTGACTGTTACGAACAAGGAGGCAGAGCTTTTCCTTGGCTTACCTATCCCCATATCTTATCTTCTCAAGGCTGTGCCTTTCTGCCTTCCAAGGCTACAACTGGCTGATTGGACTATGTTATCCATGCTGATATGTTAAAGGATAAGATTGAAGGCATTTCCCAAGGTCTTTGTTGACTTACAGGGTAACATACAGTTTAACAATGACCTCCAGAAGAGGAGGATCTTGCTTTTGTTTTCTAATCAAAATATCCTAGGTAGTAAGAATTTTAGCTCATGTAAGAGGAAACCCTTGGGGGATGTATTTGAGGTGTGCAACTACTTTTGTTAGCCCTGAATCATAGCAGAGGCAGCCACCTCTGCTAGTCACAACAGGGTGAGCCTGCAGTTTCTAACCTGATGATATCAAAGCATTTAATATTGCTAGGAAGCATCCAAACTCCTACAGAAAACTGGGGCTTTTGATAACTGGATCAAAAGGTATGTGTGATTTCTGCCAAACAGCTAGTCCTCTATTCAGCAATAGTGAAATATCTTCTTCCTTAGTATCTAATCTTTTACTTTTTCTGGTATATAAACCTGAATTATCAAAGAATTAATTAAGATGTCAATGAGTGATAAGCCATAGTAAGGAAGATTCTGATTTGGGGGTCTTAAGCCCCCCATGTAAACATTTTGACAGCTGAGAAAAACACCAAACAAAGAGAAAATGTTTCAGTATGTTCTCTGCATGGACACAGGATGAAACCTTAAACCACAGCAAACAGAAATGATGACCTTCTCTGTTAAAACATAGTTTTAAACAGCAACTACTAACAAAATTCTTTCTGTTAGCTAACCTAACTACTTTATGGTACAGTTCAGGACAATTTTTCTTGTTTCAATGTATTTTAAAATACTTTTGATTTACAGCAGAAAGCATTTTCATGATCTTTTCCCAGCTGCTTTTAATTTGCTACTAGAATCTCTT
>PVKP010031912.1:0-26489 GCA_004027715.1 Plecturocebus donacophilus | reverse complement strand
CTGCTTATTTGTTATTTTCATCCCCTATTCCTTCCTGTCTCCATTGTTAAACACAATTATTGGCATAAAAGAGGTTTTTAATCCCCATTTTTAGACTGTATTCTAGCCTGGGCAATAAAACAAGAATCCCATTCTCTCTCCTTCTTTCTCTTCCTCTTTCTTTCTCTCTTTCATTCTTTTTTTTTCTTTCTTTTGCTGTTTCTTTCTTTCTCCTTTTCTCTTTTTCAAAAAAAAAAAAAAAAAAAAAGAACACTTTACAACAGAATCGGAGAACAGACCAAATAGCGAACAGTCCAGCTAAAAAGGCTTCAGGAAGAGGTCCAAGAAGAAAGAAAGCTGCACACAGCAAGAGAAACTGCTGCTGATTAGGAGTTCAGGCTTTTCTTCAGGGCAAAATATGCATGTAAAATAGATTATCAACATTTTAGTAAAAGACTGTTATATACTGCATCTAATTTTTTTGCTTATTTATGTGCTTTTGAAATAGATTGCACTAAACTCAAACCCAAACCTGTAACCAAAAGAAAAAGTGCAATGTCCCATAGAACTTGAATTCTTTAGTACCTAATAAAACCGATTCCAAAAATAGTGATTCCTTTGAACACACACACATGTCCAGAAATCGTACCATCTTCCCAGCAGGGACTGTGTTTCATGAATTCACAGGTGACTACATAACCCTGTATCTTTTATTATGAATTGAAATTCTTGACTCCAACAGGAGGAACATGTGCAGAGAATTTAATCCCTCCCCCTAGCACAAGCTTGATTTTTAACCTCATTCATCCCTCACTCAGTGACAATCCCTGCTCCTTCTCCCACCACCTCCTTTGTCTGGGATGGGGCAGGAAAGCAGGAGACACAGATACAGACAGAGACACAGACACAGAGACAGACACAGACACTTGTAACATACACGTATATACTTGCAAAGGCCAACTACCTTAGAGGACTAGGGAAAAAGACAGAAGTGGCTGGGACTGAGCTTCAATTTGTTTGGGAAGCTACTTTCACTTTCACTTTTTGCATGGAAGGCTTAAATCGTAATTTCTGTAACTTTCATTATTTAAACAAATGTAAAAGTAGTTACCATTGATGAAGCATTACATGCCAAGCTCTATGCTGATCACTTTACAGACATCATCTTATTTCCTCCTTGTAAAAATCTTATTAAGCAGATACATATCCCCAGATACATATCCATGAAGAAACTGAACTGGGGTCAGATAGCATCTGTTGCTTTTAAGCAGAAGCAGGATTCCTAGTTTAATGTTTAACATCTGGAATTTTCTCTTCTTTGCCAAAGCCTACAGATTTACATCATATACATTCAATCCATGCTGTTACTCCAGCCAACTCTTGTTTCAGAAAGAAATCACACCCATGTGGCTTTTACTTCAATAGTTACAGTCAATTATCCGTTCTCGCCTCAGCATGTGGTGCCTCTCTTGACTGCTTTTTCTGCTTTATACTGAAAATCATTTCTGAGTACCTGCCAAGATAAATTCTGGATTTCTGTGTGCTTAGAAAAAAAAGTTTGATTATAGTATAACTGCTAGATAATGCTTGAACCTTAAAACTTGGTCTCAGCATAGAACTTTCAAGATCTACAGTTCAACTGCTTCTAAGGTCTTCAAGAAATAGGAAATGGTGAGAATTTCTAAATTGCACTTCAGGTGTCTAGTAATTCATGGAAATGCCAATAGGGGTTGCTTTGGCTTTTTCTGTCCTGGATTTTGTGGTATTTTTCAAGAATATCAGGAAATAAATTCAATGTATATTTCTGGAATGCCTTCAATGAAGCAAAGATAGAAGATAATGGTTTACTCACCACCAGCTCTAGTGAGGTTACCTGACAGTGTCAGGTGCTAATAACAGCTAATAACACAAACAAGGAGGATGTAGAAATGCAGGAGGCAGAAATGGGGGAAAGATAAAAAGCTAGAGAGAACAAAGGGGAGGAAAATAGAGAAAGAGAAGTGTCACACTGGCAAGGGAGGGGTACAAAACCCTTCCTCTGACAAATTGCAACAGTCTTCCCTTTGATACATGCAGGTTAATATTTCAAATATCAAAAAGAAATTTAAAATATTTCTTCTCTGTTTTTGTAAAACAGAACACCACTAAGGTGTACACTTTTATTTATCTAAGATTGATCAGGAATTTAAAATGTCTCTAAAAGTAATGGAAGCATTATAGTGAATTGCAGAGGCATACAGTAGCCCCTGCTTATCTGTGGATAATATATTCCAAGACCCCCAGTGGATGCTTGAAGTCTCTGATAGTCCCAAACCCTATATATACTATTTTTTTCCTATATATACATACCTATGATAAAATTTAATTTATAAATTAGGCACTGTAAGAGATTAGCAACAATAACTAATAAAATGAAACAATTACAACAATATACTGTAATAAAAGTTATGTAAATGTGGTCTCTTTCTCAAACTATCCTAGTGTACTTTATTCACTTATTTTCAGACCAGATTGACAGTGGGTAACTGAAACCATGGAAAGTGAAAACTTGGATAAGAAGGAACTGCTGTGTACTGAGACAGGAAGATGATAGTGAAGACGGATCAGTAGCAGTAGGAGAACATACTCTATGATGCTATCTTATCTTTCCATTTCTCAAGGGAGGAAGATTTAATCTTTTAATTTATTAATTACCTAATTTTGCAACAAAAACATGAGAATCAGAGGAAAAAACATGCTTGAATGTTTTTTGTATTTTCTATTATTTTCCAGAGAAAGGGAAGGAAAATGACAGAGAGAGAGAGAGGGAGAGAGAGAAACAGAGACAGAGCTCAAAGCTCAGCACTCCATTTATATCCCACCATTTTTTTTTTCAACAACCATGAGCTGTCCTGTGGTCATGGAGTACACCATCATTCTAAATCACATGGAGAAACCAAAGCAAAGCAGATTCTGTACAATGTACTTATAAAGATTATATTTAGGAAAAGCCACTCTTATGGCAGAGAATCCCATGTGTGGTTAGAAAGGTCCTTTGAGAGTGTGAGCGGACTGGTCTTTTGTACAATTACATATATTAACATAAAAGCAGCTAGTCATTTGCTTATAGTATGAATATTTTCTAATATTTAAATTATAATGAAATCCAGAAAGTCTCTTGATAGAGTTATCAAAATAAAATCTTTTGTACTCTGACTAGTGCTTTTGATTCTCTTCCTTTAATTAAAAAAATATTTGGGGGCTACTTAAGATATGACAGCATGCACTTGGTAAAGCTATAAAGAAGCAGTAATCCAGTCCCTGCCCATGTTCAGAATTAGTTTTATCTAACTAAATGGTGCTGATCAATATCTGATGGTAAATTATTAAGTCTTGATTACAACCAAATATTAGAGTCAAAATGAGCCTGATAGAATATAATCTAAAACCCAGTATTACAAATGAGACTAGTGAGGCCCATAGAAATAGGGAATATTTTTCATTTTATAGAAAGCATTTTCCAAGCCTCTATTATGTATTTTTATTATGACTTATCATAATGAATGTCATAATAAGACAGTCTGTTGTTCTTGTTGGTATAACTTTTTAAACATAACTTGATTAAGATTTTTTTCTCTGCTACTTTTCAGTCAGTATTTATGCCATAAAATGATATATTTGGCCAGGCATGGTGGCTCATGCCTGTAACGCTAGCACTTTGGGAGACCAAGGCAGGCAGATCACCTGAGGTCAGGAATTAGAGACCAGCCTGGGCAACATGGCAAAACCCTGTTTCTACTAAAAATACAAAAATTAGCCCAGAGTGGTGGCACACACTGGTAGTCCCAGCTACTCGGGAGGCTGAGGCACAAAAATCACTTGAACCCAGGAGGCGAAGGTTGTAGTAAGCGAAGATCATGCCACTACACTCCAGCCTGGGCAACAAAGTGAGATTGTCTCAAAAATACAAACAAAAAAAGATGTATTTAATGTTTGCAGTTTTTATAAGAGAAGAGGGTAGGTGAAGAGAGCTGAGATTTTCATAGAAATTTTTACTCTTCCATCAAATATAAAAAATGTTCTAAGTCTCTTCAACCATTTCCATAGGATCAATCTAATCAGAATACTTTTTAAGCTTGCAGATCACCTACATACCCAAAGCAATGCACAAGCATTACAAGAGCGTAAGAATGAACTAAGCATTGCTCCTCTTAATTTCTGTCCCTTCTATTGTGATATGTATAAATAATTACACATTCATCATTGAAGAAATTCAGGCCAAATGTTCCAACTTTAATCCCTGTAGTTAAGAATGTGCTCTTTATCCATCTATTTTAGATCTTTAAAATAATTTCACTACAACATAATTTAGTGACTCAAACCAAAACTATCAAATCACATGGGGAGATTTCTCAATGCCAAATTATTTGCAATAATCAGGCACATTTTGTGATTAATTATTGAGAGACTAAGAATGGGATAATAGAGTCTTTAGATGAGGAAAATAAGTTCATGGATGAACAACACTGTTTATATTCACCCTTCTAAGTAATTAAAAAATATATAAAAGTATATCTTAAAAACCCATGGTTTCCCAAGTAGCCCTGGTGTCTGTAAATAAGCATGGACAGCTCTATGGCTGTGAGTCTTAGCCTACACTAGATACTTGGTATCCAAACCATAATATTTTTGGAGAGGTTCAAAGAGTTCTAGAATTAACAGAGCACCAGGTGATGACCTATAACTAATCCAAATCCCTCCCCATTTCAAGGCTTGCTAGAACTAGTCTTGGGCTTGCATTAACACCGATCTCCATACTTTCACTTCCTGTGCGTGGGTACATTTCTTTTAATGCTTCCATGTTAAACCCTTTATAAAATACATTACCAGACTAAGAAGAAAATGGTAGACTTCGGGGGAAGAGGTCTATTAGTATTAATTAATCTGATTTGAGAATTTTCAGCTACTCAAAGGCATCCAAATACATGACACATATTTCTCGTGGTCTCTAGCTTATAATTTTAGCTTCACTGAAATGGAATACAAAGTTAGTTCTAAATTGGAGTCTTGTCCAAAATGCTTATCTGCTTACATGTCTGTCTCTTTGCTAAACTGTAAATGTGTATGAATTATCTTTCACTCACTTTGTATTCCCAATGACTGGCAAATAGGAAAACAGCAAGTGTTTTAAGAAAGAATGAATAAATGAATGGGCAAATTTAATAAATAGAGATCTATGTAACAAGAAAACAAACAAAAATAGAAACATGAATAAGAAGAGACTCACATTGCCCCAACCCTGCAAAAAAAAATCTCAATTCCCTTCTAAGATCTCATAGATCAACAAATGTTATGAAATATAGTACAGTATGGTGGGAAAACCCAGATATGCGAGCTGGGACACATAACTAGATGTAGGATTCCTCCTCTTGACTTCAGTTTCCTTACTCAGACTAAGATATAATACTAAAGTCCCTTTCGGCTCTGATATGCTGATTCTATTAAGCATAGTAGTTACTGTACACTGAATTACAAAAACACTAGAAATGTAGAACATAAATAGGCACTCTGACTAATGAATTTCTAGCTTAATGTACAGCAAACAAGGAAACAAAATACCAAAAACACAATCAAGAAAGGATGGACGTTCACCTAAGTCATCTGCATTAACAGCATGAACCAGAAGCCAAGAGCTTGCAACAGAAGATAGACACCTCAAAGGAATACTGGTTTCTCTCCTGGGTTCCTCTGCAGACAAATTTACTCTGTGACCTTGGCTGGTAACTTAACCTGTCTGTGCATCATCTGCAAAATGAGTCATAGTAACATGTACCACTTAGGACCCTTGTGATATTTAATTGAGCTAATATGCATAAAGTGCTGAGCATTGCTTGTGTGTCATAATAAATATTAAGAAAAAAAAAGCCCCCAAGCTTGCCTACTCCTCAAAAGTGAGCACAACCACACCACTAATAGTAGACACACATTTCTTTCCTCTATCACACCATAGTAAGGCCTTCACCATGGCTCCATATTAATCCTCCCTGTCCTTATATTATTCTAGAAAAAAAAAATAGAGCCCAATAAGCCCTTCTTCAACTTCAAACTTTAGGCATGGATGTTCAAGATAAATAAATTACCATTTTAATGTTGTATTTCATCAAATTTAAGACTTTTTTCACATTTTAGCATCTGTGAAATAGCGATGCATCTTACAATTGATGGCACCTTAAATCAGATGAACGTGGTAATGTTTTGGGGTTATTTCTCATTCCAAATGTTTGTTTCCATGGTTTCATGAATTGCATAGAATCTTTTGTGGCCTTATCTAGAAAATGTACTACCATTTGTAATGTTATTTCTATGAAAAAATTAATAAAAGAATATATGAAAAACATGAAACGTTTTGTTAAATGGGGGCTTTTTACACCAAAGATCATTTCCAAAATTATGAATCAAGGTCTGTTAAAGGACTAGTGAGAAAAAAAATCAATTACAAATAAATCAAAGGTCTGATCATGCCCTCATCAATTTCACGTGAGGCTGATAACAAACATGATTATCTGGAAAGCAAGAAAATGACTCTGGTAAATTGGCTTCAATTTTTGTCCACCTAACTCATTTTGCAGAATGGCCACCAGGTTACACAGTCAAGTCATGTAGCCCTAGATTCACTCATCTTCATGGGAAAAAAAAGAAGAGGGGAATGCGAGGGACAAAATAAACCCAAAAGCCACAGCTTCAGTCAATGACCATTCAGTCCTGTGTATAAGTACATCTCACAGCTGCACCTTCTCCACTGATGACCCACAACATCAAAAAATGTTAATCCTTGTTCAAGTTACCGAACAAATTCATTCTCTCTCTCGTTCGCGCGCGCTTTCTCCCTCCCGCTCCTCCCAACCCCCAATCCCCTGAAGTCAGTGTCTGAAAAGCACATTTCTTCTTCTGAAGCTGTCGGGACAGACATCCAGCCCCATTGAAGAGAGCAGGGTGGGTAAGCTGCTCCTCCCCGCGCCCCTCCAGGCGAGCGCTCACTGAGGCCCGCACGGCCCCGCTGGGCTCAGGAGCTCGGGAAACCCAGACAGGCAAGGCGCCCAACTTCCACGCCGCTGCGATCCTTGCTACAGAGTGCACAGCGCACAGCAGCTTGTTAGGCGGGTCTGTGTCTCGGACGGTGGGCAGCCCGAGAGGGAGCAGGAGAGAAGTTTGTGATCAGAGTTTGGCTACCCCGGGCGCTGGGAGGGAAAGGGAAAGAACCGCCCTGAAATCTCCATCCGTCCACCGCCTCTGCAGCCAGCCATCCCCGCTAAGCACGCGGTCCAAAGATGAGCAAGGCGGTCTTTCCGCTGCTTCACCAGTTCTTTATTCCCAGCCATTGCACCACCACTACCCGCCAAAAAAGAAAGAAAAGCAATCCTATTTGCCATCCCTTGCCTTTCTACTCAGAAACGCCGGAGCTGAGCTGACAGCTCTCCCTCCCTTTCCCTCAGGGAAACGCTCGGCGTTGCCGCTCTCCCTCCCTTTCTTGCAGCGAGGCCCGCAAGCTCGCCGCCGCCTCCGTCCCTCGGCCCGGCCAGCCTGCTGGGAAGCCTCGCGGCGCCGGGACCCGAGGGCCGGGCTCGCGGGCCCTTCCCAGCGACAGCCCGAGTCCGGGCCGCGATCCCCAGCGCATCTCACAGGCTGAGCCCACCCGCGCGTCTCCTCAGCCTCCGCGGAGACCCCTCCTCACCTCGTCCGCTGTGGGGCGCCGACTGGTCTCCCGCCGCCTCGGGTCTTCCGAGCCGCTGCAGGGCAGGCTCCGAATTCCCAGCCGAAATTGGGACGGGAGCCCGGGAAGTAGGAGGTGTTTGCTCAACTTCTGAAGACGTCACGCCTCTGCCTCCCGCAGCCAATCAGCGGCCGCCCTGCGGGAACAACCTTCTCCTCCGCCAATCGGCGGCGCCGCCAGCCGCTAGGTCATGCCCGGCCCCCGCTCCGCCCCAAGATCCTTCTGCGTCTCGGATATCCGACCTGAGTTCTTAGCTGGGACGTCGCGTCCTCCCAGGATAATTATCGACCGGGTTTGTAACTGTCCGTGGCAGAAGGCGGGCGGGGACGGAGAACAACGAAAATAGCCTGGGCTCTACGCGCTAAACAGATGTGCACGTCTCCTGGAGAAAAGTTGCGAGCGCCGGTACCTGTACCTCACGTTTGTCTGGCGGTAGGCACTTTTCAAAGCATTTCCTGCCTGTCGCAAGCCTGTGAACCCAGGTGACGGTTCTTACAGCGGCTTTAGAAGCCAGCCAGAGGAGAGTCTGAGAAATTAACAATGAGGTGTTATGTGCTCGTGGCAATGCCCAATGTTCTTGAAAGGTCCTAACTACGTAGGAGGCCTGGAGGGAGGGGGAAACGTGTGCACAGACACTAGCTCCGGCACTAGGAACTGAAGAATCGTCTGAAGCCCAGCTGGGATCCCCCAAGGAGTCAATGGTCAGAGGTTAATCTTCCCTCCTGTTTTTACAACTTTCTCCACCACTTACTCTTCTTATGCTTACCACAGATGTATTTAGCTACTGAACTCTTATGTCAACAATCTATCGTCAGAACGTTCTTGAGACTCCACTCATATCTCCAATTGCAGAGAAAATTAGTATTTATGTGTTTAGTTTTGGTAGAGACGGGGTCTCTCTGTGTTGACCAGGCCGCTGGTCTGGAACTCGTGGTCTCAAGCTATCCTCCCACCTCAACCTCCCGAAGCACTGGGATTGCAGGTGTTAGCCACTATGCCCAGCTCCAAATTAGAATTTGATCTGTAAGTAGAGTTGGAATTTTCCTCTGTATCTTAGCTTTACATTTCCAAAATCGAATCCCTTATCATTCTTGGCAAGTCTTCCAAAGACTGGGTATAGTAGTTCACATCTGTAATCCCAGTACTTTGAGAGACTGAGGCTGGAGGATCACTGGAGCCCAAGAGTTTAAGACCAACCTGGGCAACGTAGCAAGACCTCTCTCTACAAAAACAAACAAACAAACAAACAAAAAAAACAGCCAGGTGTGGTGACACATGCCTGTGGTCCCAACTACTCAGGAGGCTGAGGCAGTAGGATCACTCGAGCCAGGGAAAGTCAAGGCTGCAGTGAGTCCTGATCATGCCAGGGTGACAGAGTAAGATCCTGTCTCGAAAAATAAAATAAAAAAAAAAAAGCCTTCCCATCTGTGTTCACCAGCTCTGGTATTAATATCATTGCCTTCCTACTCACTACCTGTCCAGACTTGAAAAGCCAAGGTCACTTCATTCTTCCCCTGGCCCCTCAGCCTTACCCTTGGTGTTGGCGCTTTCCTTTAAAAAACTCACTACTGCTGGGCATGGTGGCTCACACCTGTAATCCCAGCACTTTGGGAGGCCAAGGTGGGTAAATCACCTGAGGTCGAGTTCGAGACCAGCCTGACTAACACGGTGAAACCCCATCGCTACTAAAAACACAAAAGTTAGCCAGGCGCCTGTAATACCAGCTACTCAGGAGACTGAGGCAGGAGAATCGCTTGAACCCAGGAGGCAGAGATTGCAGCGAGCTGAGATGGTGCCATTGCACTCCAGCTTAATAGAGCAAGACTCCGTCAAAAAAAAAAAAACCAAAACCCCACTACTATCACCCAACTTCAAACCCTTTTTATATACAACCTAGACCATTTTTTTTTTTTTTTTTTTTGAGGCAGAGTTTTGCTCTTGTCACCCAGGCTAAAATGTAATGGCATGATCTCAGCTAATGCAACCTCTGCCTCCCAGGTTCAAGCAATTCCCCTGTTTCAGCCTCCCCAGCAGCTGGGCTTACAGGCACCCACCATCACACCTGGCTAATTTTTGTATTTTTAGTGGAGATGGGGTTTTACCATGTTGGCCAGGCTAGTCTTGAACTCCTAACCTTAGGTGATCCACCCACCTTGGCCTCCCAAAGTGCTGGGATTACAGACATGAGCCACTGCACCTGGCTGACTATATATATATATATATTTTTTTTTTTTAAGCATACAACTCTAATTGTCTCATTGGCCTAAGCAAAAAGTCTCAGAGACTATCCAGTACTTTTAGAACATCAGCATAAATTTCTTCACACAATGTTAGTTGTTTCAGATATGGCCAAAACCAATGAACTTAGCTTAATTTCTGCAGGAGAACTGGCCTGAAACCACCACTGAAACACAATTTATGCCTTGCTATCTTCCTAAGGATTAAGTGTCTGGGTAAGAATGTAAGAATCCTTACTTTTATCCTTCGAGTTGTAAATCATGGGCAAGTTACTCCGTTTTCAAAAAAAGCCTGTGTTCCATTATCTGTTAATGGAATAATAATAGCAACGACTTCATGAAGTCATGAGAACAAAATCAGATAATGGCCAAAGTGCTCTGCAAGTGTCTAGCTGAAGAAACTGGAAATCATTATTTATTTTCCTCCAAACATCTCATGTTGTACACTTAACTGTAATTCTAATCTGCAAAAATATTCACCTTTCAAAAACTAACCAGTCCTTTGGGGTTCAGCTCAAATGCCACTCCAATAATGAAAACTTTCCTGAATATTTCAACCAGATGTGATTTTTCGCCTTCTCCCTTGTATATTGGCCTCTCTTATTATGCTTATCACAGTCTTCCTTTTATTATAGTAATTTGTACTTATCTTATCCACATTACTCAGCTCACCTGTCATCACCACCATAAAATAAGACTATGTTCTCGGACTTGCGCTTTTCTTTATCATTGCTTTTAGTACAATGCTATGCATATAATAGGTCTGTCGGGGTCTCAACAGAAAAATAGGTGGCACAATCCAACTGGCTAAATTAGGAGACACAAAAGGACTGAGTATAGGCAGGGATAAAGAAAAGTGGCAGCATATGATGAATGACACACCCTGGGACTAGCAACAGTGACAATCACTCATAGGCTTAAACAGGGCCAGGGAAAGAAACAGTTGCCAGAACACAGAAATAGTTCTACCTGTAGTCTAGCTGCAGCTGTAGGAAGTGCCATTCAATCAACAGTAGTGGTTTCTGGCAGGAATAAAGCTGCCTAAAGATTAATCCTGCTGGCCAGGAGCAGTGGCTGATGCCTGTGATCCCAGCACTTTGGTAGGCCAAGGTGGGTGGATCACTTGAGGTCAGGAATTCGAGACCAGCCTGGCCAACATGGTGAAACCCTGTCTCTACTAAAACTACAAAAATCCCATGCTTGGTGGCACGTGCCTGTAATTCCAGCTACATGGGAGGCTGAGGTAGGAGAATTTCTTGAACCCAGGAGGCAGAGGTTGCAGTGAGCCAAGATCACACCACTACACTCCAGCCTGGGCAACAAGAGTGAAACTCCATCTCAAAAAACAAAACAACAACAAAAAAAGATTTATCCTACCTGAAGAGGGACCTACCTAAGGCAGGGGTCAAGAAATTTTTCTCCGTAAAGAGCCAGAAAATACATATTTTAGGCTTCTCACATCACATCATATCTGTCATGTCATGACTACTCAATTCTGCTGGCTGGAGTGTAAAGGTAGCTATAGGCTATACTTAAATGGATGTGTGTAGCTGTGTTTCAATAAAACCTAATTTACAAAAGTAGGCTGCAGGTCAGATAGGGCCTCTGGGCTATAAAGTTTAAAGACCCGTGTCCTTCCAATGGGAAGGAATAAATCTTACTTCACTCTCCTCCTGCCCCTACGTCTCCTGGTGGTCCTCTCTGCTAATTGAACATAAATAAAGCCAGATTGTTAGTGCAGTCCAAAAAGGTCACCTCCCATTCTGTGGGCAGAGCAGAATTTCTAGAAGGGGACAGAAATTCTAGAGGGTTCAAAGGAGAATATTCAGCAGAAAATGTTTTCAGCAACTGCTTGTTGCAATGAATGAATCATATGACCGTTCACTGTGAATCCCACTGTAAATGGTTGAACACTCATGGAAAAAGTGCCAAAATTTAATTCCTAAATAGAAAAGGCTGGGAAAGGGCTCTGTACCATCATGACTCCAATGAGAACCTGAGGCTCAGAATGCTTATTTCTTGCTTTACTTTAGGAATTTTGCAAAATATACACATGAGAAATACTGATTCTTAAAATGAGCAATTTTGAACATTTTTCAGTGTAGTGACATTTGTTGTAATGAGTGTGACAGATCTCAGAAATTTCTTTATAATAAAAAGGGAAAACAGATGAGAGACAAAAACAAACCTTGGACACCTACTCAAGTCAGCTCCTGCAGCCAACCCTTCAGAAGTTTTTAAAAAGGGAGACCCATTCTATCCACATTGGGTACTGGGTCAATGCTCCTGAAATTGGAAAGTTGATTCTAGGCCACTCTGACTGTCTCTCTTTCCCCCACCTACTTTGGCTTTCTCTCTACCCTGGTTGTTCTCTGCTTTCATCTGGTTCTTCCTGTGAGGTCCTGAAAGGTAGTGGTTTGGCACTTGAACACCAGAGTGAATGGAAGTTGGATTTAATCCCTTTTTTTCCACTCACTGGCAAGCCACTTTGTCTCTTTAAGTCTCATTTTATCCTATCAGGACAGCAGAGAACATCCAGCACTGTCAAGATTAAATGTGGCATGTTCTTAATATATGTAAGCTAATGTTAGGCTTACTAGTTTGTCCTGTTTTATCACCCCATCACCTTTCATTGCATTCAGAACCCAGTCTCACTTTTAAACAACTTTTGCCATCAAGAGAAAACAAGTAGATATTTGGGAGGAGAAGGAGGAAGAAATCCAGCATACTCCTACATTTTTTCCATTTATTTCTCAAAATTTTGTATAGTAAGTCCTCACTTGACATAATCAACAGGTTCTTGGAAACTGTGACTTTAAGCAAAACAAACATGCAGCAGGTCATTGAATAATATCATTTTATTCAACATAGTTTTGTTATAATATTGATGAGAAAAAATGGTTTTGTTACATATACATATGTCATTTTGTTTGAAGTCATAATTTCTGAGAACCTATGGATGACATCACATCAAGACTTATTGTAATTCTTAAAGGAACAGCAACTTTTATTATATCATTTATGATATACCCACACTAATAGATTCTTCTACTTATTATAAATAGAACTTTCTTATAGGCTGAAAGTGCAAATTCAAAATAAGAAGTAACTTAGGAAAGAAAAGTTTTAAACGACAATTACTGTTGCCAACTCCCATATTATCTTGGAAATGACACACACCTTTTTTACCTGCAAAGAATTTAAGAATCAATTCAGATAAAACAAGAGTAGGAACCACCCAAAGGTCAATGTAAGTCTCACTTCCTGCAACCAAAACTGTTCTCCCCCAAAACCACCACCCACCCTTAGATGAAAGAAGGAAAGAAAATTAATTCCTACTTCAACTCCTCTGCCATTAGTCATATTTAGGGAATGCTTCCTGAAAAAAATTAAAGAAAATGCCAAGCCTCTTAGCATTTTCAGGGCCAATTTTTATTGGTTTGTAATGTTTTTAAAAAACTTCCCATGGATCTGTGGCTTATTTTAAGAGTTACACCTAACTCAGCAGATTTGCTGCCCATGACTGCCCACTTAGTAACTGTTACCACAAGTGTATCAGGACTTTGGAATTTTCAGTTACACAACACTATAATGAATGCATGAACATTATATTTTATACTAATATAAACAAATTTGGGGAATGCAAATTTCAGAATACATCTCACTGACATAATGGATCTAATGTATTAAAATCAAGGAAGAAATCCAGTGTGGCCTTCCCCATCCTCTTTTGAGCCAAAGTTTCAAAAGAAAAGATGCTTTAAAGAACTAAGAAAAGATTGGGGAGGGAGGTGGAAAAAAATTAAAGTAAATGCCGAGCACTGTGGCTCATGCCTGTAATCCCAGCACTTTGAGAGGCCGAGGTGGGCAGATCACAAGGTGTTCAAGTCCAGCCTGACCAAAATGCTGAAAACCCATCTCTACTAAAAATATAAAAATTAGCCAGGCATGGTGTGCGCACCTGTAATCCCAACCAATCAGGAGGCTGAGGCAGAAGAATCACTTGAACCCGGGAGGCGGAGGTTGCAGCGAGCTGAGATTGCGCCACTGCGCTCCAGCCTGGGTGACAGAGAGGCTCGGTCTCCAAAAAAAAAAAAAAAAAATTAAAGTACAAAGAAAACACACAGGTAATCTAACCTTTCTGGGGGTTGAGCTGGAGACAGCTAACAGACCAGGTTTAGGAGTGTCGCCCTAAAAGAAAAAACTGAAACAAACTTAATATAATGAAGAGTCTATTGAAATTTGAGGACTACAACCAGAGAGCATATATTCAACATTGCCCTAAATATATACTCCCATTAGCAGCAGTTACAAGTAAATTTTTAAAGGAAAGGAAAAGGTAGTACCTAAGTTATTTACCAACAATTTATGTTAAAATAATATAAGCTGTTGATTGGCCGTACATTGTTCTTTGTAATGCAAATTCCAGGAACATGGAGATAATGGACAAGGCAGCTAATTAGGAACAAAATTGCTTTAAGTAATTGTCCCCCTTCACCACCACCACCACTATGGGTAAGTCCCATACTCATGTCTCTCTGGGCCTGATAAATTTTGCACAACTCACATTCCTCAGACTGCTCTGAACTATTTTCCTTTTCTCAGGAAATAAAAGAGGAGTCAGGACTTTTCCTTCCAGTCTCAGTCTGAACCAACAGAATGAAAGCAACCTTTTATAGTAGTCATTTCACTATTGAGATGAGAAGGAATAAAATATATTTTGCAGTGTGAGAAGTAGTAGCTAGGAAAAATAAAGTATAGGCAAGTCACAGCAAAAAAAAAATGTAAAGTGAAATGGAGAAAGTATCCCTGAGATTCAACGGACTTTCATGATAATTGTTACCTGTGTAGCTCCTCAGAAACAAACATAATAGAATTTAAAAGGGAGAGAAAAAGAACCTCAGAGGAGGATGCTCTCATTGGATGATAAACCTATAGAAACAGGTGTTTTTGTCTTATTTACTACTATTGAACAATCCCACGCTTCTAGAACAAAACAACAGTAAGCCACACACACACACACACACAAAGGCAAGAATTTAATAGAGTGTTGTCTGCACCTTTATACACAGGTTAATTCCAAAATGTTTGTTTGTTATTCTGTAAACATAGTTAAGATAAATACTCCTTCTATCCTAAGAAATGGAATGCCTAATATGCCAAAGATGTGTCAAAACAAACACCTCACTAATGTTTTTACTTCGTTTTGTTTTCTGTTTTTTGTTTTTTTGAGATGGAGTCTCCCTCTGTCGCCCAGGCTGGAGTGCAGTGGTATAATTTCAGCTCACTGCAACCTCCGCTTCCCAGATTCAAGCAATTCTCCTTCCTTAGCCCCCTGAGTAGCTGGGACCACAGGCATCTACCACCATTTCTGGCTAATTTTTTTTTTTTTTTTTTGTATTTTTAGTAGAGATATGGGTTTCATCATGTTGCCCAGACTGGTCTCAAACTCCTGACTTCAGGTGATCCACCCACCTTAGCCTCCCAAAGTGCTGGGATTACAGGCCTGAGCCACCTCATCCAGCCCTCATGGTTTTACTTCTAAAAGTCAGAGACTTGAGTTCTGTGTCTTTGAAATCCACCAGGATCAACTACCTGGCCTACACACGGGGGAGTCAGAGGGATCTGTGCAGTTATGTAAAGAAATAGATTTGAACGTGGACAAAGCAGAGAAATGAAGAAGGAACAAAATCGGGGAGGGTGGAGAAAGCAAGGATAAAAATAAAGTGAGTGGAGGATGAGGGGCTGACAGTAGGAGGATTAGGGCAAAGTTCACTTAGTGCATGGGGAACCTTAAACCCCTTCCTCGCTTTGCTTCCAGAATGCCTGCAGCCAGGGCTTTGCCCTCCAGACAGAAAATTAAAAAATAAAATAAAAAAAGAGCATTCTTTGTAAAACTTTCCCAGCCAACTTTCAGATGTGGCATTTGAAAGAAAGAGTCAAGAGTAACACTAAGATTTTAGCCCTCAACAATTTAGAAGCAGTAAGTTGCCTTTAACTGCAATGGGGACGACACTTAACAGTGCAAGGTAGGAGAAAGATGAGGAGTTTGGTTTTGAAAAACTCCGGTTTGAGATTCTCATTATGTCACCAGTAAATAATATCCAAGTTACCGGTGGCTAATCCTTACAGATCTGCAGCAACATCAATTCTTGCCTCCTCAGAAGAAATAATTCAACTGAGGGGTATAAGGAAGAAAAAGAGAATGAGGCAAGTTTCAGTGCAAGAGTGGAAGTTTATTTTAAAAGGCTTTAGAATCACATTTCCAGGAAAATGTAGTTTCCTGGAGGTCTAATGAAGACAGAAAATTTAATTTCCACTTCTCTAATGATCAGTGATGTTGAGGTTTTTTTCATATGCTTGTTGGCTGCATGTATGTCATCTTTTGAAAAGTGTCTGCCCATGTCCTTTGCCCACTTTTTTTTAACTTTTAAGTTTACAAGTGCAGGTTTGTTACACAGGTAAATTGTGTAATAGAGGTTTGTTGTACATATTATTTCATCACGTAGGTATTAATCTAGTACCCATTAGTTATTTTTCCTGATCCTCTTTCTCCTCCCACCCTCCACCCTCAAAAAGACCCCAGTATATATTGTTCTCCCATCCGTTCGTGTGTTCTCATCATTTAGCTCCCACTTATAAGTGAGAACATGCAGTGTTTGGTTTTCTGATCCTGCGTTAGTTTGCTAAGGATAATGACCCCCAGCTCCATCCATGTCCCTTCAAACGACATGATCTCATTGATGTTATGACTGCATAGTATTCCATGATGTATGTGTACCATATATTCTTTATCCAGTCCATTATTGATGCCTTGCTCAGTTTAAAATGGGGTTATTTTTTTTTTTCTTGTAAATTTAAGTTCCTTCCAGATGCTGGATATTAGACCTTTGTCAGATGTATCATTTGCAAAAATTTTCTCCCATTCTGTAGTTGTCTGTTTACTCTGTTGATAGTTTCTTTTGCTGTACAGAATCTTTTTAGTTTAATTAAATCTCATTTGTTAATTTTTGCTTTTTTTGCAATTGCTTTTGATGTCTCCATCATAAAATCTTTGCCGGTTTTCATGTCTAGAATGGTATTGCCTAAGTTGTCTTCCAGGATTCCATTTTAAATAGGTAAATTCTATAGTTTTTGGTTTTATGTTTAAGTCTTTAATCTATCTTGAGTTGATTTCACTATTTGGTATAAGGAAGGGATCCAATTTCAATCTTCTACATTGGGCTAGCTGATTATCCCAGCACTGTTTATTAACTAGGAAATCCTTTTCTCATTGCTTTTTGACAGTTTTGTCAAAGATCAGATGGTAGTAGGTGTGTGGCCTTATTCCTGGGCTCTCCATTCTCCTTTATTGGTCTTTGGGTCTGTTTTTGTACCAGTACCATGTTGTTTTGGTTACTGGAGCCCTGTAGTATAGTTTGAAGTCAAGTAGTGTGATGCTTCCAGCTTTGCTCTTTTTCTTAGGAGTGACTTGGCTGTTTGAGCTCTGTTTTTGGTTCCATATAAATTTTAAAATAGTTTTTTTCTAGTCCTATGAAAAATGTCCTTGGTAGTTGGATAGGAATAGCATTGAATCTATAAATTGCTTTAGGCAGTGTATTAGTCCATTCTCACACTGCTATAAATAACTGCCTGAGACTGGGTAATTTATGAAGAAAAGAGGTTTAACCGACTTACAGTTCTGTATGGCTGGGGAGTGTCAGGAAACTTACCATCATGGCAGAAAGGGAAGCAGGCATGTCTTACACAGCAGCAGGTGAAAGAGAAAAGGGGAAACTGCCACTTACACAATCATCATATCTCATGAGAATTCACTAACTCTTAAGAGAATAGAATGGAGGAAACTGGTCCCATGATCCAATCATCTCCCACTGGTTTTCTCCCTTGACATGTGAGGATTATAGAGATTACAATTGGAGATGAGATTTGGGTGGGGACACAGAGCCAAACCATATCAAGCAGTATGGCCATTTGAACAATATGGATTCTTCCTATCTATGAGCATGAAATGTTTCCATTTGTTTGTCTCATCTCTGATTTCTTTGCACAGTATTTTGTAATTCTCACTGTAAAGATCTTTCACCTTCACTGTTAGCTCTATTCCTAGGTATTTTATTTTTTGTGTGTGGCAATTGTAAATGGGATTGCATTCCTGATGTGGCTCTCAGCTTCACTGTTATTGAGTGTAGGAATGCTAGTAATTTTTGTACATTTATTTTGTATCCTGAGACTTCACCGAAGTTGTTTATCAGTTTAAAGAGCTTTTGGCCAGGACTATTGAGTTTTCTAGATGTAGAATCATGTCATCTGCAAACAGGGATGTTTTGACTTTCTCTCTTTATATTTGGGTACATTTTATCTCTTTTCCTTGACAGATTGCTCTAGCCAAGACTCTCAATACTATGTTGAATAGGAGTGGTGAGAAAGGGCATCATTATCATGTGCTGGTTTTCAAGAGGAATGCTTCCAGCTTTGCCCATTCAGTATGATTTGCTTTGGGTTTATCATAGATGGCTTATTGTTTTGAGGTGTGGATTTGAGTCATTTCAATCAACAGACATACGAGAAAAACTTAAAGATGTTAAAAAAGAAATATAAAGAGAGAACTACATAGTAAATAGAGACAGCCCTTCCATGGAGTTTTATAGTAAAGGGGGATAAACATAGTGGTTACTGGAAGAATAAAAGTGAGATGAGAAAAAGTTATGCTTAATGATGATTAATATTACAGCATGTCTGTATGCTGATAGAGATGATTCAAGAGACTGAAAAATTAATGGTATGTAACCTCATACACAAGTGGAGGGTTGGCCTTAATAGAAGCATGGAAGAAGATAAAAAATATGAGCTCAGATGTAACAGAGTTAATATATCTAGTGGTGGGAACTTGTGGAACTACTTTTCTATTTAATAATCATTTTAAATTTCACAGAGTCATCAGCAGAGCCTTCAAGTGAGAGTTAGGTGCAAAGCAACTATTAGAGGTTTGAGGAAATAAGAAAATACAAATTCATCCTTTAGGACAGGTATCAGCAAGCTTTTTCTGCAGAAGACTAGCTAATAAAAATTTTAGGCTTTCTAGGCCATACAGTCTCTGTCTCAACTACACACTCTTCAGTTGTAATAGTAAACCATTCATAAATCATAGGTAAATGAATCGGCATGGCTAAGTTTCAATAAAACATTGTTTTTGAAAACAGGTGGCAACAATTGAATAGCACAAGTGAAAGAATGAACTTGGATTCCTACCCCACACCATACATAAAGATTAATTCAAAATCAACTTTAGACCCAAATATTCAATCTAAAGCTATGACTTTTAGAAGAAAATATAGGTACAAATCCTTATGAGTTCAGATTTGACAATGATTTCTTAAATGTAACACCAAACAAAGTTAAAAATAGATAAATTGGGTATTATTGAAATTAAGAACTTGTGATCCAAAGGGCACCAGTAAGAAATTCAAAAAACAACTCACAGAATGGGAGAAAATTATTTTCAAAACATATATCTGATAGAGGAAGGACTTATATCTGTAATATGTAAAGAACTTTTATAAATCAGTAATTTTAAAAATAAAATGAAGGATCTGAGATGTTATTCTCCAAGGAAGAAATACAAAAGCCCAAAATCACAACATAATTGGCTATCAGGAATAATGCAAATCAAAACTACACTATAACAGTGTACTTTTCTTCATCTGTGTTCAGCTTCTCAGATGCTGGCACAGAGTAGATGAAGATAAATATTAAGCAGAACAAGGGTGTGTAGAGTACATGCAAAAGAAAGATATTAATGACTGACTATGCAATTTAAGCCAGACACAGAAGGAGATACAGACTTGAGAGAGATAAGAGATGGAGAAATGTGGTAGAATGAATGGCTTTTTTTTTTTTGGTCTGGTGGAATGAGGCCAAAGAATTGTTGGAGCTGAAGTACTGGAGAAAGAAAGCTGAAAAGAGGCTGTTGGGTTGGAAAGTGGGATCTTTATAAGGAAAATAATGGAGGAGCTACCATCATTGGCCATTATTGGCAATGACAAGATTCAGAGTAAGTAACTGAGGTAGGGAGAAGGAGAAAAAGTCAGAGAAATGAGAAGCCAGGTTGTTAAAAGGATTATCTGCATAGGTGCTGAAATAAACAATAATTGTGATAAGAATATTATTGCAGGGAATTACTGTGAACCAGGAGCTAGAATCTTTAATAGACTAAGGGCAATATTGGGTTGAGGTAAAGCCTACCCACAAAAAGAAATAGTAAATATTAAGATATAATGCTGTGTGATTCAAAGCTGAGTGTTTTTAGGGATAGAGTGATATGGGTTTGGAAGCTTCCGAGAACAGTGAGTAACATGCCGCTACTCCATTCCTGGTGGTATAATGGATGGAGCAGAGAAAACAGCCATTGCTAAAGAGTGTTGCAGGGGTAAGAGTATTACCAGAAGCCAGGTTTAAAGAGAGAAAGAAGGTGAAGAGATCATTCAGAAAAGATAGTGAAGAAAGGAGTATTTTGTTGATAATTGGTGAATTCCAGAGGACACAGGGAAAGGGTTTTAGGACATAGGCAGAGGTAGGTAGGAGATGGAGCAAAAAAGGATATGTACAAAACTATATGTGCATTAGTGTACAGAAACAAAGAAAGACCTGAAATTCTGGGCTTCCCCTCATAACTGTCGAAAGCAGGGATATAGGCAGGATTTCTCAACCTAGTCACTATTGACATTTTGGGCCTGAACATTCTTTGTTGGGGTTGTGGGCAAAGGAGTTGGGAGTGGGTGTTCTGTGCATTGCAGAATGTTAAGCAGCATCCCTAGGCTCTACCTGCTAGATCACAACTCGGGTGTGACAAACAGGAATGTCTGTAGACATTCCTAGGACTTCATCCTAAGAAAATAATTACATGTTTAATAATATATTTTCCATGTATATGATCTGTACAGTGTGTGCATATTATACATGTTTGTCCATCAAAATATGTAATATGTTCATCAAAGTATGTAATAGCCCCAAATTCAAAACAGAAATGACCATCAATGGGATATTGGCTAAGTAAATTATGATATATTCATATAATGTATCATCTCCTACTGTTTATAATCATGAGAAGAGGAAGGTGGATCCAGGACAGTAGCCGTTAAGATCTGGTGTAGGCAAACATGCCAGGAAAGAAATCTGAGGTGGATCCCTCAGCCCAACGTGAGAGAGCAAGAAGAATGAGCTTTCATAGACAACAGAAAACAAAAGTATTTCAAAAAGAGGAAAGAAGTCAAAGGTTTTGTAATCCAAAAAAATAAGGCCCAAACCTTAGAATTTCTTTGTTGAATTTTCAGTTCAGAACATCTCACAGCTAGAAACAACTTCTGCTTCTGCTTCCCTTGCACACAGCCTACCCTCGCCTCCTTAAGTCCCCAGGATCTCGGCTGCTTTGGCATCTCTGTAGTTTGTGGAGGTCTGCCTGTGCTACCTGCTGAGCTCATCCCAGCTCCCATGGCAAGAAGGCAACCCTGTCCCTAGCACCTAATATAGTTCAATGGCCTCGACATGGGCTCATAGAGACCCCCCTAAAATTCATGCCCACCCAGAACTTTAGAATTTTACCATATTTGGAAATAAGGTGTTTGCAGATGTAAGAATCAAGATGAGATTACACAGCCAGGCATAGTGATTCATGCCTGTAATTACCAGCCCTGGAGGCCAAGGTGGGAGGATTGCTTGAAGCCAGGAGCTCAAGACTAGTCTGAGCAACATAACAAGACCTTGCCTCTACAAAAAATTTAAAAATTAGCTAGATGAAACCCCGAAGTTCAAGCTACTCAGGAGGCTGAGGCAAGAGGATCCTTTATAAAGCCCAGTAGTTCAAGGTTCATGGTGAGCTATGACCGTGCCACTGCACTCCAGCCTCGGTAACATAGCAAGACCTTTTCTTTCTTTTTCTTTCTCTTTCTCTTTCTTTTTCTTTTTGTCTTTCTTTCTTTCTTTCTTTTTCAGATTATACTGGATTTTGGTGGGGTCTAAAGCTATTGAACATGTCGTATGAAAGACAGAAAGAGACACACAGCCTGACATTTCTACAGACCCATTTAGCAAAAGTATCTCATAATAAATATATGAAAAGAAAATAGTGAAAATAAACTTTTTAAAATTACTGCACCACTGACAAGTCTGTAACTCATGGTTGTTCATTAAGTAGGCTCACAAAAAGCTTATCAAAGAATTGGTAAATGCTATCTTGAAAACGTATCTTGAAGCATCATTGTCATTATGATGACACTGGGCCCAAAAACCTCCAAAATGTAAGGAAAAGTCAAAAGATATCACTGTCAAATAAAGCAGATGAACAGTAACAAAATGAAGGGAAGAATAGCCAACTTTAAAAATTGTTTTTAAATGAATTACTGAAGGTACTAAGAAATTTCCCAGGTCTCTATCTGTAGACCTTATTGTCTTCTCAAGAAAATTTTTATTTTATTTTTTATTTTTATTTTTTGAGACAGGATCTTGCTCTGTCACCCAGATTGGAGTACAGTAGTGGGATCATAGCCCATTGCAATCTCTATCGCCTGGGCTCAGCCTCTTGCTTCAGCCTCCCAGGTGGTTGAGACTCCAGGCACGTGCCACCACACCTGGCTAATTTTTTTTTAAATTTTTTGTAGAGTTGAGGTCTTTGTATGTTTCCCAGGCTGGTCTCAAACTCCTGGCCTCAAGTGTTCCTCCTGCCTGAGTCTCCCAAAGTGCTGGAATTACAGGCATAAGCCATGGCACCCAGCCTGTGCCCATATTTTCTGAATTCTTTTTTCTGCTGCCTTAGCTGCATCTGCTTCACAATTTGCAACTGCATCCCAATGCCAATGGTTGCCTTCATCTGGTCCCTCCCAATTTCTCCTCCTTTCCATAATGTATTACTCAATGGAACAGCAGGAAATAAAATGCAAACACAAAGGCTGTAACTGAATCAGTTTAATAAAAAATAATACCTAAAAAGTTATAGACAAAGTTAAGGAAACAAAAGCAGTGTGATGTAACACTTAGGGTCCAGCAATAGTGAGAAATCATTGCCACTCTAGAACTAAAGGGGCAAGAATGGGAAATAGTGTTTCCAGAGTCCGGAAAAAATTTTGAGCCATAGAAGAGAAATAGAAGCTGTAACCATACAATGCAGCTGCTGCCAAAACTGCGGCCAAGCAATGGTAGAAGAGAGAAAAAATACTCCAGCCTCTTTCTCCTCCTGCCCTCCGACAACCTGCTGTGGCATCTCTCTGGGCAAACCCAACTGGAAGCAAAAGGGCAAGAAAATTCTGTTAATGGAATTCACAGAGGTCAGTGTCCTGGAACACCCAGGGTAAAGGGCATGCTATGAATCAAGGCATGAGCAGGCAGAAGCAAAGAGAATAACCAGGACAGTTCACCTCTTCTGCGACTCAGCATTCACTCTTGACCTTTGCCTGGATAAAAAAAAGCTTTTGACCTCAACATAGCAGAAGCATAAAGGCTCATCAGGCACAGTGTCATTGCTGAATGATGTCAGTTCTATCACACCACTGGAGCCTAAATCATAATATTAGCTACCATTAGTTCTCTTTATAAAATGTATGATGGAAAAGGGGAAAAACAATGAACTTAAAACTAGCTGTTCTATATCTGGTCACAAGACCTACACTGACGACAATAGCTTCCCGCTTTCAACATCCATTCTTTTATCGTTCACCAGCACCTTTATCTCTACCAGATAGAGAACTCCCCCAGAATTCTTTATCTGGTAGAGTTACTCAAGCCTTCCTTCCTACAAAATATGTTTCCTAGATGCTTCTGACATTTTCAAGCTATTAGTTTTCCATTAATGTGCTTTGAGCTATATATTCTAAACTTTAAGGTTATCTTTTTTCTTTATGTACACTCCCAAGAGTGGCCAGTATTGACTAGTCCACTCCCATGATCCACTACATTGTTGCTGTAGCTACTAAGTGCCCCACCTATTTGATCTGGCACCACTCTATCCTTTCCCTGCACTTCATCACTTGTCACTTTCAATAACAACTTAAGTAATGTGATGCCATTGCGTGATACATTGCATCCTATTTCCTCCCAGCAAAAATGTTACCTATGCATTCAAATATTGTGAGCGCCCTAATCCTGGAATCCTATTTTGAGAACCTGCCTAGTGAGGGCACTTCCAGGACCAACATCAGCCCTCTCAGGAGGAAAAAGATGATTCATTGAAAGGATCCCTTGGCATCTTTTCTTTTCATACTCCAAACATTGGCCAGAGCATCTCACTAACTCAACTTCAACAGGAAATTCTAAGCAAATGTAGTTGCAGTTAATAGAGGTTAGCCTCCAGGGCAAAGAACAAGGCAGAGAAACCTAAATGTGATAGAGCACTCAGATAATAATCAGCATACTTGGTCACATTGGCATCTTGTTTGTTTTTTAACTTATAACTCCTGAATTAGAAATTTAAGATTGAGAAGATAAATATTTATAACAGAGTGAAAACACCAATGGTTATCCCTTTAAATCAATGTGAAAGATCATCTAAGTGACTGTGCTATGTGCCTCCAGCGTTCTCCATACTTCTCCTCAGCTTCTCACTGGCTGTCAGGCCCAGCAATCTCTAGCCATGGGCTGAGAACTTCTGCAGCAGTCACTGATTTGCCATAGGGCCATCATTGCTGTCCTTGCTCTAGAGCAAACAGGACAGTCTGCTCCTGGGGTCAGCTTCCAAGCCTTCCTGGGCCCTCTGCCCCAGCAGCAACTACAGAGCAGAAAAGAGAAGAGAGATGACAACAATAAAATGCAAAAATTCTTCTTCAAAAAGGCAGATACGCTTTTTGCACCCCTGGAAAGCAGAGATAACTGCAACTTCTGAAATTAAGGAAGACAATGAAGAGTATTATGCGGCCATGCTGCTTTTAAAATGCTTTATGGAGATACCTAGTGTAGATTGGAGAGAGCTGTTTTTTGAAGCTGTTGAGCCTGGTGACTTAGGGATTGGAAAAACTAGTTTTATACAGGAATTTTTAATTTTCACGATGTTGATTTGTTGATGAAGTGACATCATAGGAGATACATTCCACTTAGAAATCACAAGTTTTTGGCCATTAAGAAATGTGTCTTCTCACAATAACTATAGGGGTTCTTTATCATACTATCAAATCGGTGACATCATTCAAGTTGGAATCAAGGATATTGATAGATGCCATGTAAAGCTTGCACTGTCTCTGGATACGTTATCTCTTCCACCATACCTATCTGTTATTAAATTAGGTGTAATTAGCTCTGAAGAACTTCCTTTGTACTACAGGAAGAATGTTGAACTAAATAACAATTCTCTGGAGCCTATAAAAATATGCAGAGTTCAGTGGGATTTGTTAATCCAGGAGTGGTTGAATTTTTTCTAGAAAAAGTAGGAATAGGCTGGCATGGTGGCTCACGCCTGTAATCCCAGCACTTTGGGAGGCCAAGGCGGGTGGATCACAAGGTCAGGAGTTCAAAACCAGCCAAGCCAATATGGTGAAACCCTGTCTCTACTAAAAATACAAAAAATTAGCTGGGTGTGGTGGTGCACACCTGTAATCCCAGCTACACAGGAGGCTAAGGCAAGAGAATTGCTTGAACCCGAGAGGTGGAGGTTGCCGTGAGCCGAGATCACACCATTGCACTCCAGTCTGGGTGACAGAGTGAGACTTGGTCTCAAAAAAATAAAAAAAGAAAAAGTAGGAATAGACTAATCTAATCCACCACCTTAAAAAAAAACATATTTAGGGCCGGGCGCAGTGGCTAATGCCTGTAATCTCAGCACTTTGGGAGTCCAAAGCGGGCAGATCATGAGGTCAGGAGTTCAAGACCAGCTCGATCAATATGGTGAAACCCTGTCTCTACTAAAAATACAAAAATTAGCCACGCATGGTGGTGCCCACCTGTAGTCCCAGCTACTCAGGAGGCTGAGGCAGGAGAATCTCTTGAACCCTGGAACCAGAGGTTGCAGTGAGCCAAGATGGTGCCACTGCACTCCAGCCTGGGTGACAGAGCAAGACTCCATGTGGCAAAGTGACACGCTGTCTCAAAAAAAAGAAGAAAGAAAACCATATGAATATGTATCATTAGTTCAAATATTAACTGTGACTGAATACAATAAAGCTCTAGAAACAAACAAAACACTGGCAGTCATGGAGGATTATATGCAACAAACGAAAGTCTGACCAAGCAACAGAAGATTTTGAGCTTGTGTTACAAAACTCTCCAACTCATAGACAATTGTAGAAAGAAGAGAGTAGTTAGAAAAAGAAAAGTTTTTAAATGCTGAAAGTCACTAGAAGAAAGTTTTGGCTTCAGATGAGACTTTGAAAGATGTAAAAAATGCTACACAGAACCTTCATAGATAAGCACAGAGAAAAGCTGAAAAGGAAGAAAAGCAGAAAACAAAGAAAACAGAAACACATGAAGAAAGTTACGTAAACTTTTATTTATTTTCTAATTTTTTTTTAGAATAAAAAGAATTAAAGAGAGAAAGAAAGAGGAAGAGA
>PVKP010031911.1:0-26475 GCA_004027715.1 Plecturocebus donacophilus | reverse complement strand
TGCTTATTTGTTATTTTCATCCCCTATTCCTTCCTGTCTCCATTGTTAAACACAATTATTGGCATAAAAGAGGTTTTTAATACCCATTTTTAGACTGTATTCTAGCCTGGGCAATAAAACAAGAATCCCATTCTCTCTCCCTCTTTCTCTTCCTCTTTCTCTCTTTCATTCTTTTTTCTTTCTTTTGCTGTTTCTTTCTTTCTCCTTTTCTTTTTCTAAAATCTCTTCCTCTTTCTTTCTCTTTCATTCTTTTTTTCTTTCTTTTCCTGTTTCTTTCTCCTTTTCTCTCTTTTTCTAAAATCTCTTCCTCTTTCTTTCTCTCTTTCATTCTTTTTATTCAAAAAAAAAAAAAAAAAAAAAAACTACAGGAATCGATAGCTTTGACTCCAGGTGGTAAGGCAGTTTCAGTAAAGCCCTGGAGCTGAGGGACAGGGCTGACCTGGGGGCAGGGGGTGGTCCTGCTCTTCTCCACCAGTGACTGGAATGCTGTGGCTGATCCAAGGACCACGCTCATAGAGAGGCACTGATGGACAGGCAGGAGGGGAGCGAGGGGAAGAGGCTGACATCCAGGGCAGGAAGGTCTAGAGGAGGGAGGAAGGGCTGAGCTGGCTCTGCTGTTCGCTGCAAACTTGGACAAGTCAGCTGCCTCCCTGGGCCAGGGTCCTCACAGATTAAGTTAGGATGTTGCAACTGGATGGATAAATATACAAGAAAATCACAATAATAATAATTGGATGGGTGAAATAATGTCTATGATACTGCAGGAACAGACTCGTGGCAGGGCCTGCTGAAACTGATGACCTCCCCCAGCCACAAAATCTCAGCAAGACCATGGGCTGCTTTCCAGCCTTTATTTGTCCCCTGAGCACCTATCAGAGCTCCCACCACACCCACGTGGAAAGACAAGCCGTGGGCACAAACCTCCCGAAGGCCTCCACTGTGGTGGAGAATCTGATGATGTGCCTCTTGTACCTCAACCACAACTTGACCCAAAGGGCCACCGTCCCCAAGGGAGGATTTGGGGAGCCTGCAGCCCTGCTGTCATCCAGAACATCCCATGCCAATTCCTGCTTTATCCAAACATTCCCTGAGTTTCCCACCCTTGTCATTTAAGAACATGCACATCTTCTACCTGTCCTCCCCATCTTCCTGACACATCATGGTTCTGTGGCAATGACCACATGGTACCTGCATCCTCCACGTGTCTGGGAGTCTGTGGGTCTGCTGGGGAAAGAAGAGAGAAGGTTGAATATGGGACACTATGGCAAGCTACATCGATTTCATGTGTAAAGAAAACTAAGTAACCTCTTATGAGAATGAGAAGTGTCTCTGTTTAAGAAAGGCATTTCAAGCCTTCATACAAGTTCACTCGGAACTAAATTGTTCTGCATTGCTGCAGAATCTGCAGCAGAGGCTGATGAACTTTGGGGTGAGACTGGAGGAAGGAAGAAGCACTGGCTGGGAGAGATTGAGGAGGAGACGGGGCCAGAGACATCCAGATAGCTTCCAAACCTTTGAGTCTTGGAGTCTGTTAGAAAAAAAGAAGAAGAAAAAGGAGGAGAGAAAAAGAAAAAAAAATGCCAATAATTAACCATAAAAATGAGCCAATAGCCAGCAAGGAGAAAACAAAGTTTGCCAAAAGAGCCAGCTGAATAGATTGTACATATTTGCTTGTCGTCGGCTTTTGGAAGCAGGTGCGGAGACACTGAGCACCCTGGAGCTGCAAGGCGCGTCCCCACCAAAAGGAGAACTCACTGCCAGCAGCTTCTCATGTCCTCTTTGCCAAGGACATTGTCAAGGTCAGGGCTCAGCAATCTTTTCCATTTAAAAGATTTTAGTATACCATGTTTTTGCCAAACCAGCCTCTCTTTCCATGGGAACCGAAAGACTGAAGTTGGCAGCAGAAAACCCTGGGCCTGGACTGACTTTGACTTTGGTGCCAACAGAAGGCTCACATCACAGAGTCTCCCCCTATCCGGCCCACCAGGTGCTGGTTTGGGTTTTTGTGAGACAAACAATTAGTGACTTTTACATTTGGACCTGGAGAATCCTCAACACATTTGTTTGGACTAACAAGCGGCAGTCATCACTCTAACGGGCTTCATGCTGACATGGACAGCAGCGTGCATGCTGGAGTGAGACTAGCCCAAAGCAGATGCTCTCGCCCACACAGAAGGAAGGCCGGGTCGCCAGTGTTTGCCACTTACCAGCCCACGATCACCCCCCACCCCCTAGTGCAGAAAGCAGTAGAGCTTGGTGGCTGAGAGTGGGCTCTTGGATTCATGTGTTCGGAAAATAGCTATGCAGCCCTGATGTGTGTCAGAGGCTAAGTTGTGAGATACCAGTGGGGAACAATACATGCATGGCTTCATCCCATTGAGTTAGGGAGACAAACACTTAAAACCAATCACAGGCCTATACTCATGGGTCGCAAGCTGCTGTGAGTGTTACTCAGGACACGCCTACAAGAGCTGCAAGAGACTTGAGCATGAAAGGTGAGCTGCTGAGTGAGGAAAGGAGAGAGGAGGGAAACTGTCTAGGGGTAGGGGCTACCACCCTCTGCAGAGCCTTGGAAACTTCCTTTCCTCCTGCAACAAGAACAAGAACAGCATGTGCTTCCCGTGGTGTGGCCCCAAGCTTCGGGCGTGGCAGCCCATGGACACTGAGCACCTGCTTTCCGAGAGAGCCAGGGAGCGCCCTTCCAGCTCCAGCATCTGATGCATCAATACACAAAGTTGTTTCTTCACTTTGCATACTTAATAGAAGTGTACAAAGTGCACTGAAGTCTTTAAAGAAAACAAAACCAAAAAAAACAAATCCCTCGAGATTACAATGCTGTTGATTTCCCTCTGTCATTGTGGCAAGTCACGGAGAATGGCAGGAAGCTTGAAAGTGGTAACCTAGAAGCAGCCCAGGACAATGGGTGAGACGGGGCTCGGGCCCAGGCTTGGTTCGGCCACTGGGTCTCCTGGGGCCTCAGGAAGTCCCTTTGCCCTGCAGAGCCTCAGCTTCCTCTCCAGGCAAAGACAGAGCCGAAGGAGGTGTTCTTAGGGCATCTGTGAGGTACTTCTCAGACTTCTCTTTCTGAGACACAGTTTCTTCCTCAGTAAAATGGAGAGAGGTCCCATGCCTACCCCCAGGGCTGTTGTGGAGTTAATGCCAATGATGAAGGTGAGCTGAGAACAGTGCTGCAACCCCATGCCAAGGACCTTCGAGAAGGCACGAGTGAGGTGCATGGGAACACCTGGAGGGGATGGACACCTGCTCCTGCCGGGCCAGCTTCACCCGGGAGCCTGTTCCTCGGGCCTCAGTGCCCAACTTAATAGAGGGAGTACTGTGCATTGCAAAGTAAATCAAATCTACTTTATCTTAAGGGTGAAACACAGAAATATATATGTAGAGCACCTTAACCAAAATAATAATAAAGGACATGATGTAAAAACAAGAAAAGGCAAAATGGGCCAGGTATGGTAGCTACATCTGTAATCCCAATACTTTGGGAGGCTGGCGCAGGCAAATCAGTTGAGGTCAGGAGTTTGAGACCAGTCTGGCCAGCATGGCAAAATCCCATCCCTACTAAAAATACAAAAATTATCCAGACATGTGCCTATAATCCCAGCTACTTGGGAGACAGAGGCAGGAGAATCGTTTGGACATAAGAGGGGGAGGTTGCAGTGAGCTGAGATTGCGTCACTGCACTTCAGCCTGGGTGACAGAGCGGGACTCTGTCTTAAAAAAATAATAAGAAATAAAAGAAGAAGAAGAAGAAAAGAAAAAAATGTTAACAAATACCAGGCTTTTTTCTCAGAAATTCAAGTTCGAACCTATCCTCTGGCTAAAACGTGAACTGTACAGCCCTCCAGACTCCAGCTCACCCTTCACCAAGGCCTGTCTGCTCCTGGCTCTTGCATGGGGTGATTTCTGCTTTTTATAAGCCTGTTCTCTGTAAACACTATAAATTCCTCCTCCTGAAAGCCCTCCTTGGTTCTCCCAAGCAGAGGGTATTATTTGCTTCTTTACCCAGGGCACTTTGCTCCTATCTGTCTTACAAAAATTGCTACATTGACTATGATTACTTGTTGATACTTCTGTTCAATGTGCTAGAACTTTGCAAAGGTGTGCTGAATAAATATTTAATAAATACTACTTGTTATGAGGTGAATTGTGTTCCCCTAAATCTGTATGTTCAATCCTAACCCCCGGGACCTCAGCATGTGACCTCATTTGGAACAGATATAATTAAATTAAGATGACATCATTAAGGTGAGCCCAAATCCAATATGGCCAGGGTCCTTATAAAAAGGGTAATTCAAACACAGCTACAGACATGGGAAGAACCCGATGTGAAGATGAAGACGGATATTGGGCACTGGATCTCTACAAGCCAAGGAACACCAAAGATGTTCAGCAAGTCACCAGCAGCTAATCTGTGCTGCTCATTATGTTATAACCAAGCGAGTCAGATGGAAAGGGCCACACTCTGAGTTCGGACCATGAGTTCTTTATTGCCAGCGACCGAGAGTCAGCTCATGCTCAAAATCTCTCAGCCCCAATGAAGCAGTGTGATTTCCTTTTATACGTTGCTCAGGGTAAGGGGGCAAAGCGGAATTTTACAGAAGCAGAATAAGCAAGTTAGGGGAGGAGGCTGGTAACTAGGAGGCAGGAGGCTCCCATGATTGTTGATTAACTAAGGAGGGCATACACAAGCGGTTCCCATGATTGCTGGTTACCAAGGTGTAGGGGGCAGGGTCATTCAGTACTTTCCATACAATTAATCAAGGGGGTATTCACAATAGCAAGTGGGCTTGTCAAGCAGGATATGGTTACAACGGTTACATGTTTCTATAGCTCTAAGTACAACATGACCCAGCACAGGAACATGACCCAGATATGCACTCAAAGGAGAAATGGCAGGAGGGGTGAGGATTAGGCTAAGATGGAGTCTGTCTGGCTCTTGGCAAGATGGGTCTGTCAGGCTAACACAGGGTAGGTTAGCACAATCAGCCTAAACAGGAGTGGCATGGAACAGAGTCTCCCATGGAGCCTCAGAAGGACCCAACCCTGTTGACACCTTGATTGCAGGCATCCAGCCTCTAGTACTGGAGGCAATACTAAAATAATGTTACTTTGTTGTGACAGCCCTAGTGAACCAATACACTTAATAAGCAACCTGGATCAGTATGGGAGTCTTAAGAGCGCATTTGCTCCTACTTACAATTGAAAACCACTTTTAGGCTCTATCCGTGCAAGAATTTTTACTCTAAATATTTAGGAAAACCCTTGAGATGGGTTTTCCTAAATTATTCTATTCACTGAGATGGCCACAATCAATCAACACGTCCACTCCTAGAAGCTGAGGCTGTTCTTCCCAGGCAGGGCAGAGTCTTGAATCTAGGCTACGTCTCCACCACATTGACTATTAGAATATAGTGGAAGCGATGCCAGGTGCCTCCTGAGACTAGGTCATGAGAGGCCCTGCAGTGCCTCCCTCTTAGTAGAGTGCTATACTGGTAGCACCTAGGCCATGTGGGGAAGCTACATGGAGCCCCAGGTGGAAGTGCCCCAGGGACGACCAGCAAGCTCTCGGGGCATCTTTGCAGAACCAGCCTGAGCCATTTGGCTCCCGGGTCCTTGCTCTTCCCATTCTGAGATGCCTCATGTATGCTGTGGGGTACCGATGCATTCTTGCAACCAGTGTTCACATTCTTATCAAAACACATACTTATGCACATTTGCCGCATGGCCCCAGAAGCCTCAGGCCTCACCTCCATGAAAGATGCCCCTCTGATAATCAAAGAGCATTAATACATGTCAATTCCTACCACCACATTCTCAGCCTCATGTCAACAGAGACCATGATGGTACTCACATTTGTATCCTCAAGGTGTAGAACAGTGACTGTGCATAGCAATCACCCAACAAATGTTAATTAAATGAGGAGGGAAAATCAATTCTTTGTTCCTGGGTCCTGAAAGAGGAGGAAGGTAATATCCTAGAAACGGATCAGGGACAGAAAGATCATATCTATTTTATAAATGTCTCTATAAACTCTAACTTAGGTTTCAGTAAAATTCAACACAAATAATAGCACTTTATTATTCTTGTGATGGGCAATTAGTAATTGTACTATATTTAGCCTGGGAATAATCAAAGTCCCACTGCCTCTTCCTAACACAGTACCATATGGTCCCTGATTAAGCTAAAATAAATAAACCTCCCCAACACATCAGGTATTCCAGAGCGTCATTATTGAGGCACTTTGCAAACAGTATAAGGTTTTTCAGTCCGCTGGGGTATTTAGTATTTAGTAGTTAGCCCTTTGATACTGCTTAGTGTTTCTCCATCCCAATATCTGCTACTTCCAAAAGACACTGACATTCTTTGAGACTCGTCTGTAAACTAGGATAACCTACTTTATCATGTACAAACAACCGAGACCAGCTTGGTCTTTTAAATGGAAAGCACTGGCTGCATTCACTCTGTTCAAGTCAACCTCAAAGTTGAGTTTAATTTAGATCATGCAGAAACCATGTATTGACCAACTCAGTGTTCCCTTAGGCGTGACTCACCCAGGTGACATTATTTAAATTTGGAGCTGTCTATAGCTGATTATGATGAATTGAACTGAGCTTATGAAACAGGGGGAAAAAATAAGAATGTAAAAGCAAATCAAAGGTGCTTCTTAGGAAAGGCAGGAGCACGGATTTTACAAATGAGTATTTTGGCACAGAATGGATAAACATTAAATTCTAAGAATTCTAAGACTTTACGTTGGCTTGCCAAAGACAGTCAGCTAGAGGAACACGCAGCTCCTCAGTCTTCCTGTGACTCAATAGTAGCTAAATTGACCAGAAGGCTGCCATGTTCAGACCAAAGAATCAATCATAGTCACACAGAGGTTCTTTAAAGATCTGCACAGGCCTCTAGTCAGATAAAAAAGAAAGGAAAAAGAAAATTCAGTTGAAAGAGTTTATCTGAAAATTGTGTTTGGAGAGCATATTTTTTAAGTGAAAAATGTCCCTCCTATTCCAAGTTCTGAGGACGTGGACTACACATAGGAACCAGCTGATAAAACAGCTCCGCATCATGGGGAGTGAGCAGGATGGCGTGGGGCGGATCCCGGCTCAGTGGGGCAATGCCATGCGTCCAGGGCATGAGGCTGAAGTAACCACGTGTGCAAAGACCCAGCGGCTGGAAACTCCATTGAGGGAAGTGTGGGAGGGGTTGAGTGAAGTGGTGGCTGGCACAGAAGGTCAGCAGAGACCCCAGTAGAAAGGACCTGGGTTTAGAGGATTTCCTCTGTCCTCGCAGGGTGGCAGCTGTGCTGTGGGAAAGGGCAGCCCTGCTTCGGGGGGGAAGCAGCCAGACCCAGGCTGGGCTCGGGAGAGTCCTAGAAGGAGGCTGGGAATGGAGGTGCGCTGGGGGTGTGGAGGCCCGCGGATGGCCGAGCCTGTGTGCCAACTTCAGTCAAACAGCCCCTCTTGCTGATGCCTCCCAAAATAAGATCTTCATCTCTGGCTGCTTTCCTGAATTTCAGACTCACAGGCCCAAACGCCAGCTCCACGTTCCCACTGGGATGTCTCATCCTCACGTATACCACGACATGTCTAAAAGAGAACACTGGGTCTCCCGCCCCACCGTCCACCTGCTGCAGCCCCAGCTTCCCATTGCAGTGAACGGCTTCACCTCCACCGAGCGCTGTGCTGAGAGGCGCCCTTGCTGCCTGTCTTCCTCTCTCCCACCCCCAAGTGCCCAGCAGCAAGTGCCGTCTGCTCCACCTGCACCGTGCACCCTAAATCTGCCCCCCCTTTTCCACTGTCTGCCATGATCACAGGAATCCAGACCACCATTATCTCTGGCAGGGACCCACCACCACCATAGCCTCCTAACCTCCCCTGCCTCCGTCTCTGCCCCCCAAACCTGTCTTCCCACAGAAAACCAAAGCAACCTTTTACAAATGCAAATCAGGCCCCACATCCCTCTCCTGCCACAACCCACCACTAGTAGCTCTCCTGGCTGCCCAAAATCACACAGCCCACATGGCACCTGCAGACCTGCCAGGCTCAGCCCCCGAGGTCCCACCTTCCTCTGCCCCTAGACGGTGCCGCACAGCTGTCCCACCCTCGCCCGTCCCAAGGCCCAAGGTCTACATACATGTGCCGTCTTTCCGGAATGATCTCCTGGATCTGGGGTTCTCAAACCAGCAGCAACAACACCTCCTGGGAGCTTGTTGACAACACAGCACGCTGAGGCCCCACCCCAGACCTACTGAGCCAGAAACTGCGCAGCGGGCCCAGCCATGCACAGCACCCACTGAGAAACGTGGTCCCAGGTGAGCACAGGCTGGCTCCTCTAGAGAGAGGCTTCACCGGCCATGCTGTCTTCTGTCTTCACCTGTCCCTCCTCTCTCTCTCTCTCTCTCTCTCTCTCTCTCTCTCTCTCTCTCTCTCCACCTCTTTCCCATGTCCTCCCACCTGGCTGTTTCCTTTGATTCAGAGCCATTACTCAGCAACTATCTTACCTGCTTTCCCCCCTTCTTATTGTCACAGCACCCTCCCACCTGGAATGCAGCCTTTGTAAAAGCGAGGACTCCGTCTATACCGCTCCTCCTTGCTGCCCACCTGAGAAAACCTCAGCAGGAAGAGAATGTGTGCAATCAAAGAAGCGGGTTCTGAACGGTGCTGCACACACCAATCGTGGGTTCCTGTTGGCATGCACCATCTGCTTCAGTGCGTCAGCGGGACCTGGGAGAGCCAGCCTGTGTTCATCCACAGCACACTCGGAGGGCCGTCACAATCACCCAGAGGTTCAAGCACAACGGCTGGCTCCTCCCTGGAGTTTCTGACGCGGTGAGTCCAGAGTGGGATCTCGTGGGTTGCATGGCTGACGAGCTCCCGGCTGAGGCCGACGTTGCTGGCCCTTGGACCGCAGTGTGAGTGTCAAGGCATTACATTCCAGTCTAAAGGGGTGGGAGAGGGGCGGGAAAGGACACCGGGGGGTTACACAGGCTTCCAGAGCCCACTCCGGGCATCGCAGCACAGCATCTGGTTACGGCAAGTCCTCCTTCCAAGCCTCACCAGGCAAAGGGCTGTTATCCCTCCATCTCCTGGGAAAGAACCGTGCACACCATTTGATGAGACCCTCAGTGACTTGGAGACTACGAGACAGTGTAGTCACAGGAGCACGGGACACACACGTGGAGCTGGGCGTGGGTGCACACCAGCGACCTGCCGAGCTGGGAATGGGCTGGAAGGACGTTTTCTATCATGTTAAAATGCTTTGTCCATAGGCAGAGGGGAGGCTTAGAAAGGTCGTAAGCATCAGAGATTACAGGATCAAACCCATTTTTTTTTTTTTTTTTTTTTTTGAGACGGAGTTTCGCTCTTGTTACCCAGGCTGGAGTGCAATAGCGCGAGCGATCTCGACTCACCGCAACCTCCGCCTCCCGGGTTCAAGCAATTCTCCTGCCTCAGCCTCCCAAGTAGCCGGGACTACAGGCTGCACCACCATGCCCAGCTAATTTTTGTATTTTCAGTAGAGACGGGGTTTCACCCTGTTGACCAGGATAGCCTCGATCTCTTGACCTCGTGATCCACCCGCCTCGGCCTCCCAAAGTGCTGGGATTATAGGCGTGAGCCACCACACCCGGCCCAGACCTCAGTTTTAAAGGATCACTTCAAGAAACAGTATGTAAGAGGGGAAAAGCACGTGCAGACCTTCAGGTGAACTTTTATTCAAACCTCATGCATCGGTTTTGGAAGTCTAGATTTTTATTCCTTGAGCTGGATGCAATTGGCCTTACATTCTAATCTGATATAAGAAAGAAAGGAGCTCAATGCCTCAATATTTGTTTCATCTCTGCTAGAAAATGTCATTATGAAAATAGCAGCATCTCTGGAAGTCCACGGGCAGATTGCAGATATGCAAGCACTGAAATGGTCTCATCGCAAAATATTGACTTTATTTAAGGCTTTCACAAGCAACAGGGCTCACTGAAACAGGCCACAGGGAACAGGAGACCACAAATCCCCAGGACCCTGTGCTTTCTTTGGGGTTTTTTCTTAGTTCTTTGTAAAATGTAGAAAATTCTTTTTAGAGGGGAAATAAAAGCATACAAAAAAATGTCAGCCAAACTTCACAAGGGCCTAACTATGCAAACACGGAAGAAAAATTGAAAAAGAGAAGGATGGAAAGAACTATAGCTTATGCTCTTACATCCCCCAACACAGGCCAGGTGCGGTGTCCCACACCTGTAATCTCTGAACTTTGGGAGGCCGAAGTAAGTGGATCACTTGACCCCATGAGTTGGAGACCAGCCTGAGCAACATGGTAAAACTCTGTCTCTGTTAAAATATATATATACTAAAAAAAAAAATGAGCCAGGAGTGGTGGTGCATACCTGTAGTCCTACCCAGTCAGGAGGCTGCATGGGAGGGTCGATGGAGCCCGGGATGGGGAGGTTGCAGTGAGCCATGACTGCACCACTGCACTTCAGCCTGGTGACAGAGCTGTCAAGAAAACAAACAAACACACAAGCACTTCTTTTATAATAAATCAAACCATAAATAGGATTATGCAATTTTTAACAATTCAATTAATTTCGGTAGGCTCCCAAGTCCTTTCTGCTTTCAATATCGTGATTGGCCTACGTTGCGTCAGTTTCTTTTCTTTCCTGGATAAGCCCAGGGTCCCACGTGAGAGGACAGCTCTGTTTCTGGTCAGCTGCTGGAGCCTCGCCTTAGTGAGGCACTGGCAGCCACAAAACAAGTGTGTAGAATGATGTCTGCCTAACAGCATTGTTTGGACATTTTCACAGAATCAGCCATTTATGTATTATTTTGTAAAGTGCAAACAAATATAACTCCAGCTTACGTAGAGTTGGATGCTACTTGTTGACCTAGAACTAGGCGCTGACCAAGGGCATGGCTGGTAGCTTTTATTCCTATATCCCCAGCCTCTGGCATAATTGCAGCAGGCACCCAATAAATACTTGATAAGTGGATGAAGGAATTTTTCTTACAATGTCTCAGAATCTTTTTCTTTCTTTCTTTAGAGATGGGGTCTTGCTCTGTTGCCCGGGCTGCAGTGCGTCACTGCTCTCTAGAGCCTGGAACTCCTGGGCTCAGAGGATCCTGCCAACTCAGCTTCCCAAGTAGCTGAGACTACAGGTGCATGCCACCGTGACCTCAGACACATCATTGCAAAATATCTTATAAGCTATGGTCCAGACCTGTTACACTCAGGGGTTCTGGAATTACATTTTACTGTAACAACTCATATATTTCTATGTTTATAAATGTCTTATTAAAGTGCCCAAGTTTATGTGTAGCCAATATGCTGGCACAAACTAAAGTGCAGCCTTCTAAATGTGTTTTTCTGTTCTAGCTTGACACTAATCAAAATGGCTTTTTAAATGAGCGTTATTATCCCAAAATTTCATTTGAATATTTTTTAAAGACTGTCACATTTATGTGTCAACTCATTCAACCTCTTCCTGACATTTCCGTTAAAATCAATGTAGTTTCTCCCTTTCTTTCTCTACAGACAGGATATATACTTAGAACTCAAAGAGATATCATCAAGCTAGATTTATTGAGAACCTACCAGATCTGACTCAGGTGTTCCTCTTTCAACATCAGCACAGTAAATACAAATAGTATGTAGCATTTCCTAATCATATACTGCACAGACAGATACGAATATCTCAGATCTGCCTTTATCAATTCTCTCTTATTCATTATTATCTATTAGAAATCTAGGTTTTCCTACAAATTAAAACAATTGGTCCCAATGTTAGCTTTCCTCTTCTCTATTTAGATAAACAGAAACAGTGGTTTTCCAAATGAGAGACAAACTTTAGAGACCTTTCTAATGACCCAAACACCGGGATAACAAAACCTCTAATCCTTAGGGCTCTCTTGGTGGTGATGACAGTAAGGCCTTTAGAAAAGACAAAGCGCTATATAAATGTACATTGCAGGAAGCTGATTCTCCTGGGCTGCCCCCTGGAGTGCTTTCCTTGCTGGTTTACTTGACTGTCTTAACATTTCAACACTGCTTAAATGTTAGACCCAGAGAGTTCTACCCTGACCTCCAATCTAACACGAGATACTCCCTCCTTGAATTCTCTTCACTGTTTGGGTCGTTCTTCTACACCAACCTCCAGTCTAAGACATGGTATTCCCTCCTTGAATTCTCTTCACTGTTTGGGTCACTGTCTGATATTTTACTTCTGCATCAGTTCCCAGTTGCTGCCGGGCTTCCCCACAGGAAGATCAGCAGGACGTGGTCTGTTTCCATCACCACTCGAACCCCAGATCCGGAGAAGTTCCCCGTAGATAATTGCTGGACGTTGCATAAGCCTACCGAACAGCTGATATTTTAAAGATTTCTTTATTTCCAGGGCTCATGACTCGTGGGCTTACTGATTTTTCAATAAATATTTATTGAGCCCCTAGCCTGTAAGAACCATCCTACATATTAACAACACACTAGTAACAAACTAGAAAACCAAAATGCCTACTCCCATAGAGCTTGTATTGTAGAGCAGAGAGACAGACGAAAAGTCAACACAGTAGGTAATTGCAGGTTGTTAGATCTGGAAGAACAAGGTTGGGGTGCTAAGAGGGAGAATGAATGTCCATTTTAGATGTTATAAGCTTATTTTATGTCTTGCTTTCAACTTTCCAAAGAATCTTCAAAATGATCTCATTTGGACCTCACCATAACCCCATCCATATACATTCATGAAGACTAGAAGACTAGCTCTAAGTATCAGCATTCCTCATGCAGTTTCTTCTTGGCTTTAACCAATTCCACGGATTTGGTGGAAAGCTCTGCTAGGCCTCGGTTTCTTCATTTATAAAATGAGAGGGTGAAACTAGACTAAAAGTCTTTCCAGCCCTAGAAATACTATAATGACGATGTTAAACTTTGCTTGAGCCCTTCGATCCTGGGAAACAGAAAATGTCAAGAAATCCCACCCCACCACCTACCCCACCTCCACCTCCCACCCCTAACCCCACCTCCCATCCACCTCCCATCCCCACCCACCTCCTACCCCCAACACCCCCCACCACTCACTCTCCACCCCACCCCCCTCCCACCTGCAGCAGGAGGATAGATTGAGCCTGGGATGAGGAGGTGCAGTGAGCTGTGATTGCACCACTGCAATAATGCCACCCACCCCACCACCTGCCACCCATCACCCCACCCACCACCCACCCCACCACCAACCATCACCCACCACCACGTCACCCCACCACCCACTTTAGCCCAGGAGTTCAAGACCAGCTTGGGCAACATCATGAGAGCCTGTCTCTACAGAAAATCTATAAACTTGCTAGGTGTGGTGGTACACACCTGTAGTCCCAGTTCCTCAGAAGTCTGAGGCAGGAGAATCACTAAAGCCCAGGAGTTCGAGGCTGCAGTGAGCTATGATCATGCCACTGCACTCTAGCCTGGGTGACAGAGAGAGGCTGTGTCGCTAAAAAAAGAGAGAAAGAAAAACACTTGCCTAACCCTGGAGGTGCTCAAAGATCTTATGTTTAGAGCACTCTCCAGGTCGCAGTGGTCCCTGCCCCAGCAATGGTTCCCTTCCCCCATCTTGCAGTAATACTTCCCAATAGTTTCTCCTAAGTTTTGGTTTGCTTTTTATTGGACAATAACTTGGATAAAACTGAGCTAATTTATGACTACTCACAGCCAGTCACATTCAAAACAGCAGCCTGTCATCTGAAAAAGGCCTGAAAAGTATCTTAAATGTGGATGGGAGTCTCTTAAAGAAGCACCATCCCAGCCGTGCAGACGAAGTCCCACAGAAGTAACAAACGGCCCTCAACATTGATTTTGGCTGACTTAATGTGTGGATTTTAGAACCTAAATGAGAAAACATGATGCCTCTGTCAATAAACTGAAATTTCTATCTGCTTGTCTATTCCTACAGTACACACAACAGTCCGATGGGGTTTTCTGTATTTTGTTTTAATGAATTTGGAGGGTTCCTTGATGTCAGGGTGGGTGTGGGAGAGGCATCAGGAGATATTATCCTCCAAAGCTGCAGAACCCAGCACAAGAAGAGGCTCCTGTCTTCCAATTAGGAGGAACAGGAGTATGCATCAAGATGCGATAGCCAAGGACAAGCTCCAGTGGCTTTCAATTCAAACCTCCAGTCAAGTCACCTGAGCTGCTGGTATTGGTGCTGTCACCATGGCAACTGCACAAGAGGCGCTGCACTGCCTCAGTTTGTTGATGTGTGGCAGCTGTTGACTCTCCCAGGCACCCATATAGGACAGGCGCCACGGCAGTATCCCACTAAGGTCACCGAATGCTGCAGAATACCTACAAATGAACAGCTGCATTGAAATTCACTGCATTGAAACAGCTTATAAATCACCTCATGGGATAGGCCACTAAAGATTTATGAAGCCAGGGACTTTTGTCTCTTTCAATTTTGTGTCTCCTGTGCCTAGAACAGAAACAAACGCATACGTGTGGAAACAATTCTCACAACAATCCTTTGAGATAGTGCCCCTATGTTAAAGTTTGGCAGCTAGAGGTTTAGGGAGCGAACACAGCTGTTCCATGGTGATTGTGACAGAGAGTGACGCATCTGGAAGAATGTTAGTGGTGTCACTTTTGGTCATGTGGAATTTGAGATACCTGAGACATATCGTTTCGGGGGTCAGCGTCTCCTGTATCTGGAAGGGATTTTTTTCCCCCATCAACTCCTAACACTTTTTGATGGCATGTCCCTACTTCAGGCCATTGACGCACACTGCCTGGTTTCACAGTAGTCTCTGTGTAGATCGTATTCTTCCAACTGGCTCCTGGGTATGGGTACAAGCTGGTCATCTTCATTCTTAAGCCTTAGAAGTCTGGCTTCACTAGAAACCAAGGTGTCCATGAGTTTTATTATCAGTAAAAATTAGGGGAGTTGGTGAAAAAGAAAACATCTCCGTCACTGAGACGAGAAAAGGATTCTCATTTGCCACTTGACAGCTCTACTAGGACACGAGGCATGAGAGGACAGCTAGGAAGGTCAATGCCATCTGTGTAACTGGCTTTTGATGACTCAGCTGCGGCTAGGCCTGCCAGTAAAGCTTAGGACCAGAAATGTTGCTTCAGGTCTGCTGCCACATTTTTACTCTGAATCATCAAGACAAAGCGGGTTGAGTCAGGAAAATTTCGACATCTCTACGAGGCCACGAAACACCCAAAGTTGCCAGCACTTTATCCATGAGCTCCACGATCCTACAGTTCCTGTCGCAGTTTTGTGGCCGGGACCACCTCCTCCTGGGGCAGCCATCAACCTGGAGCACCTCGAAAGGGGTGGCTCTCTGCCTTTTGACTTAAACTTCTTTGCGTAATTCTCACACTATCCACTGTGAGATCCATGAGAACAGGGACTCTATCTCCATACCTCCAGCCTGTAGAACAGCGCCGAGGATGCGCTCAATAAATGTATTTTGAGGGAATTCACATGAGTGAATTGGCTTCATCAGCCTTCAGGCTCTGGCTCTGCATGGAAGTGTCCTGACTGTGTGTGACACCTCCGCTCTTGATTTTACTCCATGATGTCACGATTCCACAACACCTTAGGCAATTATCTCTCAGGACATAGGGCTTTATTGGATGACTGGAATCTACCCCTCCATTTCCGCAGTCCTTGCTCCGTTGTCACAGTCGGGAGCACCTCCTTCCAGGGACAATCAGCCTCCAAAGGGGTGGCCAAGCTCTGAAACTGTCACTGACAAAAAATGGTGACAATTCTGGGAGTGGAGTAACAGAAATGAACAGATTCTCAATATTGACAGCAGGTGAAACTGGGAAACTCTACATGCTATACATTGATTTTAAGCAGTCCAATGCATCTTGATGGAGCCACAAAGGAGATTGTTGCCCTGAATCCCGTCAACACCCATGCTTGGTCAGGATGGGAACAGATGCTGCAGGTGAGCTGATGGCGCCATGGCTCTGGGGCTGCCAGACACTGTCTTTTCTTCTTTTTTTTTTTTCAGATGGTGTCTGCCTCTGTTGCCCAGGCTGGAGTGCAGTGGTGTGATCTCGGCTCAATGCAACCTCTGCTTCCCGGGTTCAAGCAATTCACCTGCTGCAGCCTCCCGAGTAGCTGGGACTACAGGCGCCTGCCACCATGACCTGGCTAATTTTTGTATTTTTAGTAGAGATTGGGTTTCGCCATGTTGGCCAGGCTGATCTCGAACTCCAGACCTTGTGATCTACCCACCTCGGCCTCCCAAAGTGCTGGGATTACAGGCGTGAGCCAACCGCTCCTGGCCCTGCAAAACACTTTCTATGAATGACAGAATTCTCTATCACAAGATTTTAAAGTAAAATTCTCCTGTGAAATTCAAGCATAGATAGAAGAAACAAAAGTATCACACAGTTTTAGGGGAAGCAGCGGGTCCGTGGAGCTCCCTGTTCTTTCGTTCCTATTGCGAGCACACTGAGTGTGGATCTCTCATGCTACATTATTCAGTGCAACACTGCCCAGATCCCCACGTCCTTACAGCAACGGGCGTGCCTCGCTGAGGGCCCGTCTGAGCTCCAGGAGCTCCCTGGTGAGAGACTGAATATGCAGATGATTCTTCTGGGCTCCATGGAAGTTTCAGCCTGCAGCCAATTTGAACCTGTTCTCACCTGTCACAGACTGTGCCTGTTGGAAGATACAGAGAAGAGGGCAGTTGGGAGAAAGAAATGTTTGCACTCGGTCTTATCAAGTGCTCCAAAGTCCTCATCAATCCCGCTGGTACTTGGTCTATCAAACTGCCCACACTTTTGGCTTGACAATTCTCCATCCAGGATCCTCGACTTGCATAACCACATAAATGTGCAAGATGTACATTAAGTGTTATTTAAAACAGAAAAAAAAATAGAGACAACCTAAATGTTGGTTGTCATGGGGATAGTTAAATAAATGATGATATGCTCACATTATGCTATACCATGCAGCCATTAATGTTTATGCTACAATATTAAGGGTTTTTTTTTTCCTTTAAAGAAAGAAACACACTGCATATTCTGTGAGAGGAAAGGCTTGGCGTGAAAGTGTGTGTTTGAACAGACGAAGTAGTTCATTGTAGTTTCCTCGAGGGAGTGAAAAAATGGGGATCATGTTAAAACAGACAACTTCTGCCTTTTACTTTAAATACATCTTTATTGTCTGAATTTTTTACGTAAGAATTATCTCATTTTATAAAATAAAATTTCAAACTAAGTGGTAAGAGTTTTAAAATCTCTGAACTGTATAGATGACAGAGAGAAAGATCTAGATTTGTTCATAGATATTTCTAAGATAAATTTACTGAAAGTTGGCACCATAGGATTTGGCTGACATGACAAGAAGAACTTGAAGAAAATATCCTTTCAGGATTAAAAGAAAAAAGCAGCTGATTTTGAATCATCTAGGTAAAATAAATTAATATACCTTGATGGAAGTCCACACCAATTTCAAACTGGCTGGCACTCCCTCTGCCCTCTCTTCTTGCTAACTGGCAATTTGCTAAGGATGAACAGGGCACAAGATGCCTTTCATCAGCAGGAAATTTCGCCTACCCTTTTCAGGAACTGCCTCAAATAAGGTTTCAACCAATTTAGCACTGCCCTCAAAGAAGCTTGAAGCTGCGAGTTCTGAGGTTTTTGGACACACCAACAAATACAAAGGGAGAGAAACAGTCTCCAGTCACAGAACCTCATCTTTGTTTAAGATCAAGCCTGAAAGGTTGGAACCCCAGGCCAAAGCTTTTATCAGCACGGAAATTTGTTCTTACCATGTCTAGCCTACTTCCTCGGAGACTCCGTTTCCACAGACCAGGAAAACAGCACGGTTTTAGGCTCTTCTTTTAGAAATGAAAGTAATACAGAATCAGAACAAAACTTCAGATGACATATAACGGTGTATAGAGGGATGCATCTGCAAAAATCCCAAAAGATACAAATATGCCATTATTATTGGATACATATCCTTTTGCATATTTCCTGTGCAAAATTTGGCCAGTTAAGTGTATAATTTATGTCCATAAAAGACTTTTACAAAATAATTATAGTATTCACTAGCCTGTCTTCTTCTAAATAATGCTACATCCCAGATACTTTTTATCCTTATCAGTCTGTAAATATAATTTACACCATTATTTTTAGCAGCCACATGGTATTTACATGTATAGATAGATGATTATTTAATCTATCCTCCATGGATTTATTACTTTTAACAGCAAAGACCACAATTACTTTAGTATCAACATAACATATTTAGGATTTTCCTGCTAATGATCTACTGTACTGTAATAAACATCCTTGTACCTTTTTAAAAATATATTTTCTCAGTAATTTCTTTCTTTCTTTTTTTTTTTTTTGAGACCGAGTCTCACTCTCACCCAGGCTGGAGTGCAGTGGTGAGATCTCGGCTCACTGCAACCTCTGCCTCCCGGGTTCAAGTAATTCTCATGCCCCAGCCTTCCGAATAGTTGGGATTACAGGCATACACCACCATGCCTGGCTAATTTTTATATTTTTAGTAGAGACAGGGTCTCACCATGTTGGCCAGGCTGGTCTCAAACTCCTGACCTTAAATGATCTACCCACCTCGGCCTCTCAAAGTGCTGGGATTACAGGCCTGAGCCACCGCACCCAGGTCAGTAATTTCTCTCTGTTCTATTCATTGGAGTAGAATTGCAAGGTATACTCTGTACTTTAGTGCACATCAAACTGCCTTCAAAAAAGATGTACCTGTTTACACTTTCATCATTTTATCTGTTTACATTCTTTTTAGATACTTTATCCTACAACTTGGACTACTAATGGTGAGTTCCAATAGTAAAAATAGTGACACGTTTTGTGGTCGTGCTAGCACTGATTAATTAGTAAACCTTCTGGCCGGGTGCGGTGGCTCACTCCTGTGGTCTCAGCACTTTGGGAGACTGAGGTGGGCGGATCACCTGAGGTCGGGAGTTCAAGACCAGCCTGACCAACGTGGAGAAACCCGTCTCTATTAGAAATGAAAAATTAGCCAGGCGTGGTGGTGCATGGCTGTAATCCCAGGTACTTGGGAGGCTGAGGCGGGAGAATCATTTGAACCCAAGAGGCAGAGGTTTCAGTGAGCCGAGATCCCACCATTACACTCCAGCCTGGGCAACAAGACTGAATCTCTGTGTCAAAAAAAACAAATTAGTAAACCTTCCACGTTTTCCAGTCAGTATCAACGTGGCCTTCAGTTTATTTTCCTAACCTCACTTTTCCTATCCTAGGCCGTTTCTCTTCTTATCTCACTTCCTCACATTTCGTCTGAACGTCTGCATACCTCCCTCACTAAACTTTATGATTACCCTCTTTAGTGTAATCATACATACAATCATACAATCATAAAAGCATCTCTAATCAATTAATACATCTCAATCAAAGATTGATATGGGACTCTCATAAACCAACCAATGATGGGAACACTGCATATTGTGAGAGGGAAGATGTGGCAGCAGAAAACGATTTAAATGACAAAGTTTTTAGCTCCTGGCTAAAAAGAAAAATGCTAATTTGTGTTGCAAATAAAATAAGCTGGGAAATATTTGGATGTTCTGAAATTTAGAATGCAAATGAGTTAGGGCACAGCAGCTTCCAGGAGAAATAAGAAAGAGAAATTTATGATGTTATTTCTATTTTATATTATGTGAAAGATGATATACTCCTCGTAGTGGAGTATACATGACTGATAACAGCTTAAACGGTTACCTTTGTCAAGTCACTTGGGCTTTTGCAGAGTGCATTATCTAAGAAATAACTCACGTGGAGGACAGCTGAGCTCCTTCAATGGCCTAAAATTGCTGCACGCTCAAAGCAGCGAGTGACATATAGCACAACTGTAGTCCACTCACTATACACTCCAGAGTCCTGTCATTCACAGTCCAACACATTAATGGGGCCTGAGAAACGTGCCCGTAACTCTAACAATCCCACTGTTGGTAATTCCAGGGACACTCGTGCCAGCAGCTTGGCGCCGTTGACACTTCCAGGTCACTAGTCTGTGGTAGTCTGTGGTCCTTGATCATCCCACAGCTCTTGGCATGACTCAAGGATGTGTTGACGTAGGTCAGACCCAGTCGTTCACCCCAAAAGCTAGACTGTCTGGAACAGACTCATAAATTCCTTTTTCAAGATTCTCAACAGCCAGCCAGCAGAGGTGGGGAGGGATAAGGACACAGGGAAAGCATACACCGTGTGTCAGCCCAGGTCCTCAGGGAAGCGGCGGCAAGGTGGGATGAGCCATGCAGGGCACAGGTGGGCGGAAACGGCTGTGAAGGGGAAGGAGGAGCAGCCTGGGCAGGGAGAGGCTGCAGACAGCTCGCTGGCCTGAGGCCTACACCCGGAGCAGGGCAGGAGGGAGGATGCAGGAGGCGCTCACACCGAAGCACAGCTCTCAGCCTCAGCAGGGCCACAGTGGAGTCTCTGAGCCGTTTGCCTTTTAGTGGACGCCCAGGTAGAAATGAGCCTCCTCCAGAACCCCACCAGCTTGCCCCTGACAGGGAGCCGCCCAAGGGAGCAGTGGGCCCGGAGGCTCAGACACGGGGGGCTGCCGGCCGACTGTGCTCCTCTGTACGGTCTCTTGGAGGGAGATGTGATGGGTGATCTCCCAGCTGCCACTCCGTGTGTAAGTGATAGGAGGAACTTGCATGCGATGGGAGCATCCCCATAGAGAGAGACACAGGGCAATCAGGTGAAAAGAAATAGGTCTGCCCAATTGCACAGGGTTGCATGTCCCACTAGAGATTGTGCATTTCACCCACTATCAGAGGCTTCAAGAAAACAGAGGCTTGTGTACGAATTCATTTTAGAAACACATTTTACAAGGTTTCCTGCCTGGAGATTCGTACAGCAGAGTAGCATATTAAAGGTTCTGAAAAGTCTTACAGCAAATAAACCTATTAAACTTTTTTAAACTCAGTGTTTTCCAGACCCTCCTAACGCGACACTCACAGAATTCCGATGGAAGATGCTTTAGCAACCCTGGGCCATAGACCACATGATCCCAGCAAGGTTTCCGATTAAAGGTGCAATGGAAGTTCTGCCCCTCTGATGGCAGCCTCCAGAAATAAATTGAAAGAAGAATATATTAGAAGCAAAAACAACTGCAAAGGCCCAGCCATCAATTTAAAAAGGGTCAGAACTAGGTGAGAAGCTGTAACAAAGTGCCACAGGCTGGGTAGCCTACACAACAGAAATGTACTTTCCTGCGATTCTGAAGGCCAGAAGTACAAGGCTATGGTGTCAGCAGGGCTGGTTTCATCTGAGAGTTGTAAGGGAAGGGCTGTACCTGGCTCTCTCTGGATAGCAGACAGCTACCTTCTCATTGTCTTCACACAGTCTTTTCTCTGTGTGCTCACATTCCTAGTGTCTCTCCCTGTAAGTCCTAATTTCTTCTCAAAGACACCAGTCAGGTCTGGCACAGTGGCTCACTCCTGTAATCCCAGCACTTTGAGAAGCCGAGGCAAGCAGATCACCAGAGGTCAGGAGTTCGAGACCACCCTGGCCAACATGGCAAAAATCCCATCTCTACTTAAAAAAAAAAAATACAAAAATTAGCCAGGTGTGGTGGCACATGCCTATAATCCCAGCTACTTGGGAGGCTGAGGTAGGAGAATCACTTGAACCTGGTAGGCGGAGGTTGCAACAAGCCGAGATCATGCCACTGCACTCCAGCCTGGGCGACAGAGCAAGACTCCGTCTCAAAAAAAAAAAAAAAAAAAAAAAAAAAAAAAAGACACCAGTTGGAGTAGCTCAAGGCCCACCCTAATGACCTTGCTTTAAGTTAGCTACCTCTAGGTAAGGACGCTTTCTGGAGATACAGCCACATTCTAAGGGATGGAGGGTGAGTCTGGCAGCACATAAGCTTGATGGGGTGGACAGCACAGTTTAGCCCTCAGCAGTGCAGTGGAGACCACTGTGGCCCGGAACACCTGCCTCTGCTCCCTCTCCTGCCAAGCACCCCTGCAGTTAGGAGGGATGATGGGACTTGTTCTGACCACAAGACTGAGCAGAAGCATCTGATGTCACATCCAGGCCCAGCACTGAACAGCCCTGCTCAACCCCTTGCATGGAAAATGCTGAGCCGTGTGCAGGGGAAATGGCCAGGTAAGACAAGCGGGCCTCTGCAGCCTGAGTCCCCGAGGGACGACGTGCAGCAAAGACCTTGCAGACCTGCCTTGGGTGCATCACACAGGGGAGAAATGGACTTTCTCTGTACTGAGCCAGTGACATTTGGAGATTAACTTTATTCTTCAGTGTAACCTAGACTACTCCTACTAAGGGATAGGAAGGGAGAAAGAGTGCACTGCCAAAACACGATCACATTGTGAGCAACTCGCTTATCTTGGAAGAAGGAGAGGGTGATGTTTCTGAGTATGTTGACCGAGTGGATAGCAACATCATTACAGAGAATAAAGGAGATGAGACAGCTTTGGAAATAAACTTGGGCCATGTTATGCTAGGGGTCCTCAGCCAGCAATGTCTAGTAAACAAGTCAAACCTCAACGTCTGCAATCCAAGAACAATGTCTAAGCTGGAAAGAATAATATCAGCATTCAGCTGTGGGCAGTGGCTCACGCCTGTCATCTCAGCACTTTGGGGGCCAAGGTGCGTGGATCATGAGGTCAGGAGTTCGATACCAGCCAGACCAGCATGGTGAAACCCCATCTCTACTAAAAATACAAAAGTTAGCTGGGCATGGTGGCGGGCACCTGTAATCCCAGCTACTCAGGAGTCTGAGGCAGGAGAATCGCTTACACCCGGGAGGCAGAGGTTGCAGTGAGCTGAGATCGTGCCACTGCACTTCAGCCTGGGGACAGCGAGACTCCGTCTTAAAAAAAAAAATTGGCATTCATCTGCATACAGTGACTGGTGGATGGGAGTGGACTACACTATGTGGGAAGAGTTGGCGGAGTGAGAAAAAAAGAGCAAAAAAAAAATGGACATTAGGCAGCTCCAACTTGGCAAGAGGAAATGCAGGAAGTGAGGCTGACAGTACTCAGAAGTCATTGCAGTTTTCCCCTTGCGTGACTGTCTCGCCTCAGGACCATAAGAAGTTGGCAGAAATGACACTTTCTACCCTTCTATGCCTGGTGCCAAGTCCAGAGGATTATACTTCATGGCCTTTCAATGTATGTACCAGAAAGATTTGGATTGTGGAAGGCCTGCCGGGAGAGGGTGGGGAAGGATGGAGAGTCACACGTGTCCTGAGCTGTGGACAGTCAGAAAGAGCACTGAAAAGAGGGCTCAGCCATACAGGTGTGGGAGTCAGTCAGGGCCAACCTTTAAGACACGAGATTCAAAATGTCATTCAAGACAAATACCACGCCTCACACATTGGGGGGTGCAAAAGGAAAGGTCAGAAGTGCAGACTGTTTTTGTAGACTATTCTTTGAAGAAGCAAAGAGAAATCAAGTGGTAACTCGAGAAGATAGCAAATTTAAAAACTCACGTTTTTGGAAGGAAGACCAAAAGCATGGCTATTGGTAATAAGGGGCCTCTGGAGAAAGATTGAACACAGGCCAGAACAGGAGTGGTCTCTGCAACAAGCCTGGAGGAGGCGTGGGAAGAGTTGACCTGAACAACAAGCTGAGCTGATAGACTCAAAATGAAAGTGAAATGACAAACTGAGGAGACAAGGAGTGCCCTGTGGGACAGCAGCTCTCTAAAGCTTCATCTTGCTCAGCTGAAACTGTATGCCCACTGCCAGGACCCCTCTCCAGCCCCTGGCAACCATCATGCCAGTCTTCACATATGATCGTTTCTTGGTTCCCGAGAGGCCGGCACGTCTGCCGGGGACTCTTGGCCAGCAAGAGGGTCCCAACCTGAATAGGGGAGTGCGCGGAAAAAAGAGAAGACAGACAAGTGGGGTCTGGAGGACTGAGTAAGCAATGCTTAAACAGCAATGCTTAAACAGCAGCTTTATTGTGCACACAGTTAGTATATATATGTTTGTCCTACGTCATTAACAGGAACAGATACCATTACCTCATACATGAAAGCAGCACATAAGAACAATAGTAAAATCAGACACATAATTGGGTACAATCAAATCACGCAGGTGGTGGGGAAACCTATAGTTAAAAGTTACTGACCTATGCAAGGCACCAGAGAGGCAGAAACCCATTATATTTGTGCAGTCACAAGAACAGGCACAGGACCCAATAGTGGGTAAACAAAGTCATAAATCAGATACAGAAACTGAACACATTGTCCTGTCAGACCACATGCAGGCCACATCACAGTCTCACAAAGTTCTTTTTATAATTCCTTTACCTGCAGTTCCTACTTTCCCATAGCTCAACTGCCTCCAACGGGAAACTGTGTCCGGGCTCAAGCTCACCATATGGTGAGGCCCAATTCCAAGGGGTCTCACATGGGAATGAACCCCACAATCATTGACACTTTTATCTATATTATATTATTATATTATACTGCACTTAAAATTTGTTAAGAGGACGGATCTCATATTAAGTGCTTTTACTACAATAAAATTTTTTTAAAGAAAGGATCAAAATGTCTGGGCACAGTAGCTCACACCTGTAATCCTAGCACTTTGGGAGGCTGAGATGGGTGGATCATCTGAGCTCAGGAGTTCAAGACCAGCCTAACCAACATGGTGAAACCCTGTCTCTACTAAATACAAAAAATTAGTCAGGTGTGGTGGTGCACACCTGTAATCCCAGCTACTCGGAAGGCTAAGGCAAGAGAATCACTTGAACCCGGGAGGCGGAGGCTGCCGTGAGCCAACATCGTGCCATTGCACTCAAGCCTAGGCGACAATAGCAAAACTCCATCTCAAAAAAAAAAAAAAAGAAAGAAAGGACCAAAAATTAAAGGGATCATCCTTTCTTTAAGAGTGGAAAGAAGGGGATAATGGAGAAACACATGTGCCTGAAGCCAGAAACCACCAAAAAAGGGAGTTCATGTCTGGTGATGTGTGTTTTTGCCAGAAAATAGGAGGAAGGGTCAAGTGAAGGAAGGGGAGAGTTGGGATGTAATTTAAAGGATGGCAGTTAGGACTTAGAAGCATTACTATGAGGAATAGCATCAGGCCAACTTAAAACACAAATTATAGGCTGGGAGCAGTGGCTCACGCCTATAATCCCAGCACTTTGGGAGGCCGAGGCAGGCGGATCACAAGGTCAGGAGTTCAAGACCAGCCTGGCCAACATGGTAAAACCCCGTCTCTACTAAAAATACAAAAATTAGCTGGGCATAGTGGCGCATGCCTGTAGTCCCAGCTACACAGGAGGCTGAGGCAGGAGAATTGCTTGAACTGGGACCCAAGAAGTGGAGGTTGCAGTGAGCTGAGATCGTGCCACTGCACTCCAGCCTGAGCGACACAGCAAGACTCCATTTCAAAAAAAAAAAAACAAACAAACAAATTATGTATATATTTCAGAACAACATTTAGAATCCTGCTGAGTTTTGTTTTTGTTTTGCTGCATGTTCTAAGGGATTTGGTGCCATCTTTTGAAACTAATTTAGACTTTTAGAAAAATACTCTCAGCTATGAAATCACATTTAAATAAATATACCATATATATTCTCCACAAAGCCTTGCTTGTGTGCAGCTGACACACAAACCTGCAAGAGGATTGTTTAGGGCTGAACATTTGTGTCCCTCTGTGATATAAGAAATACGTGTTTGATCTCTGCCCTTGGTTCCTGATGCAGAGCTTCTAAACCCCTTAAAATTGCAAGGGTAATATAGATATCTTTATTCTAAGAGGTAACTCTCGGTGGGCTCCTGGATAGCTTCAGGATGGGGACTTCCCAGCAGAGATAACAAGCCATGGTGAGAAGCTTGAAACATTCAGCCTTACCCCGTCATGTTCAGAGAAGGGAGAAGGACTGAAGGCTGAGTTAAAAATCCATGATGCCGGAGAGAGATCCAAGATGGCCGACTAGCAACAGCTCAGGAATGTAGCTCCCAGTGAAAGCGCAGAGAACGAGTGGACGCCACACTTTCCGACGAGTTTTTGTTGCCCACAGACCGGGAGATTCCCGGCGGAGAAGCCACGCGGGTCGCCGGCGCGACTCTTTTAGCCGGTGCGGCTCTTTTGCCGGCACTCAGCGCAGCGCTTCCCGGTGCGGAGTGTGCGGGACAGACGGGGACGGGCTCGGCTGGTCCCATCCCCACAAGGAAAACAGCAATTGGAAGTGCTGAGGACTGAGAGTTCCACAGCGGGCGCAGCAAACCCGGGAAGGTCTGGCCCAGAGCGGAACCGGCGTCCGCTAAAGGAAAACTAAGAAACAGAAAAACTTCATCACCGGGCGGAGAGAGATCCAAGATGGCCACGTAGCAGCAGCTCAGGATTGTGGCTCGCGGTGAGGGCGCAGAGAGCGAGTGGACGCCGCAGTTGCAGACGAATATTTGATGCCCACGGACTGGGAGATTCCCGGCGAGGGAGCCACGCAGGTCGCCAGCGCGACTCT
>PVKP010031910.1:0-26478 GCA_004027715.1 Plecturocebus donacophilus | reverse complement strand
GATCTATCCACCTGTCGTCTTTGTAATTGCCGACTTTCAGATCGGGTCTCTGAGTGGACGTCTGGCTTGTTGGTGATGAAGTTTTTTCTGTTTCTTAGTTTTCCTTTGGGGGGCGCCCCTTCCCCACAGAGCTGGGCCTTCCCGGGTTCAGCTGCGTTTGTTCTCAGTCCTCAGCGCCTCCAACCGCTGTTCTCCCTGTGGGGATGGGAGCAGCCGAACCTGACTAAAAGGGCATCCAGTCCTGTACAATCTGCACCGAGAAGCCCCGCGCCGGCCAAAAGAGTCGCGCTGGCGACCTGTGTGGCTCCTTCGCCGGGAATCTCCCAGTCCGTGGGTGTCAAATATTCGTCTGCAATTGCGGCATTCACTCGCTCTCTGTGCTCTCACCGGGAGCCACAATCCCGAGCTGCTGCTATGCGGCCATCTTGGATCTCTCTCCGCCTGGTGATTAAGTTTTTCAGTTTCTTAGCTTTCCTTTGGCGGACACCCCTTCCCCTCAGAGCCGGACCTTCCTGGGTTCGTTGTGCTTGCTGTGAAGCTCTCAGTCCTCAGCACTTCCATTTGCTGTTTTCCTTGTGGGGATGGGACCATCCGAGCCCGACTGTCCCGTATACTCTGCAGCGGGAAGCGCCACTCCAGGCGCCTGCAAAAAAGCCACGCCGGCCAAAAGAGTCGCGCTGGCAACCCGTGTGGCTCCTCTGCCGGGAATCTCCCGGTCTGTGGGCAACAAAAATTCGTCGGAAAGTGCGGTGTCCACTCGTTCTCTGCGCTTTCACTGGGAGCTACATTCCTGAGCTGTTGCTACTCAGCCATCTTGGATCTCTCCTCCTTCAGTCCCATTTTTTATCAGTTGAATGAGCAACTCTGTCTCTCAGGAGCTCCAATCATCAGCTAAAATGGCACCCAGACCCATGTATTTTGTGTGGAGACCTGCCTCACTGGCCAGAACAGCCATGCTGGTGACCCGTAGGGCTCCTCTCCCTGGGAATCTCCTGGTCTGTGGGCAATAAAAGTCCGTCTGGAAATGCAGCATCCACTCACCGTCTGTGCTTTCACTGGGAGTTGCAATCCTGAGCTGCTCCTGATCAGCCATCTTGAATCCGTCCCCTCAAGCTCACCAACATTTTAATAAAGATGAACTTTAAAAGGGAACTCTTCAACTCAGCAGTAGAAATCATAATGAGAAAACCCCACAAGAAATTGGAAATCCAGGGAAGATCTCATCTTTCCACATGAATATTATCCTTCCAGAACAACTTTTTGCTAGCACACAGGTTAGAGTTTATGTTTTAATAAGAAGTCTTGCTGCCGTATTTCTTTTCTCTACCCTTGCCTTGTCCTTCTCTTGCTCTCTTTCTCTTCCCTTTGCTCCATATACACATAATAAATATTCTAAGGGTAGGTAAAACTGCTTTGGAAATAAAAATATTCTTATTGATAAATAAATTGTAAGTGAAAAATCCAGCTAATATTTAGGAAGTAGATTTCCTTTGTTTTTTGTTATATGTAGAAAACATTGATAAATTAGAGGCTCAAATCCAAACCAGTGTGATTTCATAGAACACTCCATGGGACCTGCATGGCATGCACTTTTGCCTTTTGATGGATTGTTTTTCATTGTTTGTTCTTCTGAGTCTACTATTCTGTGTAACCTTCAATATTAAACATAGCTGTAATATTTAATAAGAACAGAATGTTTTATAAATAGTGTTGGGTGAGGCTGCCTATTTCAATATTTAACTAAATGTGTCATACTTCAGCTCATGTAGCATATCCTTTAACTCTGACTCTGCTGACATATTCCAAAATTGAACAAACCACCATGTGATTCACTTTTCATTAGTGTCTTCATGGATAAGTGATCATTCATAAGGCTATTTTTTGATGTACCAAGAATTTTGAAGTTTCGCATTGTTATCTCTTAATATATATTATGTTAATTAAACTTTGCTTTTGGAGTTTTTTTTTTTAGATTTTTCAAATGAAAGATTAATTATCTTCCTCAGGGATTGTCAGGTAAGCATTTTTACTTGAGGACATGTTCTTGAAAATATGAGTTTGAAGCTGGGCACAGTGGCTCACGCCTATAATCCCAGCCCTTCGGGAGGCTGAGGTGGATGGATCACAAGGTCAGGAGATCGAGACCATCCTGGCTAACCAGTTGAAACCCCATCTCTACTAAAAATACAAAAAATTAGCCGGCTGTTGTGGCATGTGCCTGTAGTCCCAGCTACTCAGGAGGCTGAGGCAGGAGAATCGCTTGAATCCAGGAGGTGGAGGTTGCAGTTAGCCGAGATTGTGCCACTGCACTCCAGCCTGGGCAACAGAGTAAGACTCGGTTTCATAAAAAAAATAAATAAAATAAAGAGAGAGAAGAAGAAAATATGGGTTTGCGTTTTCTTAGATTAAAAGTATGGAGTTTACAAAAAGTTATATTTAAAAAGTGTTAATTTCATATTCTAGTTTTACTTTTGTCTTTATTTAGTTTTATAGTTATGGATACAGCTTTTTATATTATACCTTTATGTTTTAACACAATGTCTTTTAATTCCTTTTTTATATTTTTTGAGATGGAGTCTCACTCTGTCACCCAGGCTGGAGTGCAGTGATGTGATCTCTGCTCACTGCAACTTCCACCTCCAGGGTTCAAGTGATTCTTGTGCCTCAGCCTCCCAAGTAGCTGAGATTACAGGTGCCTGCCCCCATGTCTGACTAACTTTTGTATATTTAGTGGAGACCAAGTTTCATGGTGTTGGCCAGGCTGGTCTCAAAATCCTGACCTCACGTGATCCGCCTGCCTCAGCCTCTTTAAGCACTGGGATTACAGGAGTGAGCTGCTGCACCTGGCTTTTAATTTCTTAATGTAAGCAATTATGAAACTAGGATATTTATTGACTTTCTTGTTTTACCTTCATATAATTAATTATATAATCTGTTGTTTTATTAGTTACATTGATTAATAGATTTAAACCTCCAGCTTTTAAAGATGAGGAAATCAGTATCCTTATACTGTTGTTACATAACTCTCTCTTTTTTATCCCCCGACTTTTCCAACTTTTGTCAGTTTTATTTGCATTGTTAATGGGAATAACATTTTGCATTTTGTTCTGGCACCTTAAATCCATTATTTAATTTTATTCTTAGTTCCATGGTTAAATAGCTTAGAAGTTTGTCACCAGTTATTTTGCCATGTTTTTTCCAGCCTTGTTTGGTTAGCTAAATTATTCCTTTAACACAGTCCTCTAATAGTACCTATGACAATACTATTCCCTGAGTTTTTACATGTTCAAAATTGAGTAATTTGGCTGGGCACTGTTGCTCACCTGTGTATTCCCAGCACTTTGGGAGGCTGAGGTGAGATGATCACTTGAGCCAGGAGTTTGGGACCAGCCTGGGCAATCAAGTGAGCTCCGTATCTCTACCAAAAAAAAAAAAAGTAAGAAAAAAAATGTTTTAATTGAATAATGATTCAATTCAATAATGATTCAAACTTGAACAGCAGTTTGATCAGGTACAAAATCCTTGAATTACATTTCTTTCCTTGAGAACTTTAAAAATGATGATCCATTCTGTTCGAGTTGGAGTCTGAAGCTAGCCTAATTTTCTTTTCTTTTTGTGACAATACTTTTGCATGTCTGTTCTTTATCAATTTTCTGACAGAGTGTCTGCCCTTTCAATATGTAGACTTGGATGTTTTAAATTTTAATCTTTCTGGAATTGTATCTTTAAATATTTGTATGTTCTATTATTATGGTGGTGTTCTTGGGCCAAAGTATTTACATGTTGATATCTTATCTGTTTTCCATGTCTATTACTTTTTCTCTAATTTTCTTTGTCTCTGTTTTTGTTTTACTTTTCCTGTTTTTTTTTTTTTTAAGCCTCTGTGTTTCTCTTCGGAAATGTCTATTCTCTCTAGTGTTTCTTCCAATTTCAGTTGTTTTTGTTTTTCCCAGGTATTTTCTGAATTCAGTTTAAATTATATAATTTCCTGTCAGCTAGTCATTTTTTACTTGAGCCCTTGTATTTCAGTGCTGTGCTCTTTTTCACAGAGACAATTGCTTCTTTAACTTCTTTTTAAAATTTTTCAGCTGTAGATTTAGCTGCAGTTTTCATTGGTGTGGTAATATTTTTATGATAAGAGGTTTTTGCTTTGTTTTGTTTTTGGTCTATTAATTGTTTTTCTACAACTTTTCCTGTTCTTGTATCTTTGTATAAATTTGTGCTCGTACCTTTGTGATAATTCATCTTGGGAATATGTGAGTTTTTGCTCAATTAGCTGTTTCCAGGAGGTTTACAATAGGAAGAAGGTAGAGGCACATTCCATGATAACAGGAGTTTTCCTTTAGACTCAGGATTTTTGGACATGAATTCATTTAGCTGGTATCTTTCATCAGTTAATGGGGGTCAGCAGCTGTGGGATTTTTGCAATGTAGTTTCCCATCTGTGGTAGCAGAGATAGACCCACTTTGTGTGATTCTTTTAATCCAATCCCTCTGATTTTCAGCTTTCAACTGGTCCAGAGAAGTTCCTGCTATTACCCTCTGCATTTTTTCCTTGTACTTAATTTTGTTTCTTGGGAGCCTCTAACCTTTGAGAAATGTGGTTCTTTGCTAGCTTTTCATAAGATATGCAGCTGGCACACATCTCTCTTTCTCCCACAAGTACCCAGAATTGATCTTTGTTCTTTTGGAGCCCCTTTTCCAAATTTTGATCTGGAGTTCAGAAATCTAAAACTAGAATCATAGTTTTACTAAAAATGGAGAGTGTGTTTTTATTTTATTTTCCTTGCTAATTTTGGATTAATTGCTTTTGGTTGATTTCTGAGAAAAGTAAGGGCAAATGCTTATATTGTGCTACAGTATTAAAATTGGAAGTCCATATTCATTTTTAAAGTAAAACAAAAATTTTTGGTTTCAATATTCTTGTAACAATTTGATATTCTAGTATGTGGTAGAAATGAATAGACCTAGACAAAATCTCCCCTAACCCCAGTCCATACAGTACAGTCTCTGTTCTAGTTAGGTACTATAGAGCAGTGCCACTCAAAATGTCAATCAATTTACATAAGAAGCTAGAGCCATTATATAAATCAATATATTGGTTTCTTCATCAAGGAAGTCCTGTCTCAAGGAAAATGTCAGCTAAAGTAAAGTGTACTTAGGGACATAGTTGTTAACATTCTATTCAAAACTTCTTACTTTGTTGAGGACTAATAACAGTTTACACATTGACAGCCAGTTTGTGAACAATGTTGAGCAGCACTGCTGTACAGTATGCCATGCCCTTGTGGCTAAGCTGGATTGTTACATGGTTAATGCAATCATCTCTTCATTCTTGGTGATTACTAATGTCATTGGCCGACTAATGATATATGATTATCATTGATTAGTGTGACTAAAATGGAAATGTTGCTCCTATATAAATAGGAGTCTTTGGTATTAAGGATAGCTTGTCCATACACTTTTTCTTTGATAGGGAACTCCCAGAATATTTTGTTTCTCTAAGCCTTAGTATGGGTCATTATTATAGGGTGGCTCTATTGTAAGGAGAATACTACTGTATAAATACTTCAAAAAGTTGAATAATTTCTGAAAGTGGTAGAATTATAATGTTATAGCCCTAGGAGAAGATGTAAGTTTAAGGATGCATTATCAAAATCAAATGTTTCTTGACTCTGCTGCTGGAGAGACATGGAAAAATAATCAGTATATAATAAGACAGTGGAATTTTAGCTTTTTGTCTTTTAATACTTGCATTTGATTGAAGGATGTATTTTTCTGAATATGGTCTCTGATATCTAATTGGCCATTAGAATTCTGTCTATCTGTTAGAAACCATGAGAAATGTCAGTGATAACATGGATAATTGGATTGGGGTATTCACCACAACTTTTTTGTTATATTCCTAACATAATGAGTTTTGTCCAGATGGTCATGGCTTTTCCTATCAGTATTTGTCTTTAAGGTTGTTAGCCACTGGGCAGACATGAAGGAATTTATAAAACAGAAATGTAACTTTTCATTATAAGTTTTAAAAAATTCTATATGTCAATAAGATACTATATTTTAGACTAAAGATTCATGGCCAAGACACATTGTAGGAATCTATGTGAATCTTTAGAGAGTGGTTTAAAATTGTCCTTGATGGGAAAGCCTCAGTTTATAACCATTCTTATCATGAACTTTAGTGATGAAATAAATAACTAGACAGTCCTACTTTGCTTGTGACATTCTTGAAATAGTGGGAGATTCTACATCTTTGCCATTCACATTGTTAGAGTGAAGGGATGCAATTAATATATACCATCAATTCGAGTTGTGATGGTACTTGAATTGTTCTGCTGTCTTGTATATAAGTAGTCTTGGAAAAACATAAACTTGAGGATACATAGAATAAATGGACAACACTGGAAAAAGAAATTCCTTGTCATAGCAATGGAGTTTCTTTTCTAGAGCCACCAGATGTCAGTATGAACACAGGACCAGAGAAATACTGCAGGAGATAAATGTTCTTACCAATGTTCTTTTTTTGCTACATAAAAGAGGTGGGAAAAAAGTTATACATAAACTAGGTATGCAATGAAAAAATCATTTTACTGTTCAATCGTATAGAAAAATTAAATGCATAATGGAGAATAGAATACATGCAGAACTAAAAAAAGTAGCGATACAATTAAAAATTGATATATAATTCAAATGTACAAATAGAATATATAGATGATCTCTGCATAGCCAGCCAGCGTGCTGCTATAACTGGAGGAGATGGACAGCTTGTGGTTAAACTGTTTGTTACAGACTTACTGACCATGTTATTTTTTAGAATTATTGTCAAAATTTGAGCTTCAAAATGAAAGACTAGGCTGGGCATGGTGGCTTATGCCTATAATCTCAACATTTTGGGAGGCTGAGGCGGGAGGATTGCTTGAGCCCAGGGGTTTAAGACCAGCCTAGGCAACATAGCAAGACCTCGTTTCTACAAAAAATAGAAAATTAGCTGTTTGGGTTGTGCATGCCAGTAATCCCAGCTACTCAGGAGGCTGAAGTGGGAGCATTGCTTGAGACCAGGAAGTTGAGGCTGCAGTGAGCCATGATTGTGCCACTGTCCTCCATCATGGGCAGCAGAGCAAGATCCTATCTCAAGAACAAAACAAAACAAACAAATAAACAAAAAAATGAAAGAGTGTATTTTCTAGCTAATAGATATAAAATTCACCTCACTGTGATTTTCAGTTGGTACAGAATTTTATTTACAATTGTAATTTTGTACAAAATGCTTAATGTGACAAGAACTCATAGTCACATTAAGCATTTTTCTAAAGGAACATTCAGTTGGATAATTACATTTAAAAATGTCCCTTTAAGAAAAAAAACCGTACTCTTTAATGAATGCTATATTACACAATATTGTTTACAATTTCAGTTAGGTTTAGTACTTACATGTGTGTATAGATCTGCCATATTTCTCCCAGATGAGAATCCTGTTTTGAGTTCTTGCCTTCATGAAATCTTCACATGGGGCTTTGCCTGTAACTGTACTCAATATGTTGCATGCCACAACTGAGTTGATTTTGGCCAAAGGTTTTGTGTGGATCAGAGGGTGCTTCTAGTTTCTCAGTTTCTTGTTTTCAAAAATATTCAGATATGTTTTCCTAGATTGCTTCATTTTTCATCTAATTTAGGAAATGGAAAAACATGTTTTTTTCAAAACCAGAAAATGTCTCCCAAGAAATTATTGCTGGAAATGATGTTCTCATGTCATCGTTGCTTTCTTAAGCTTTTACACTGAGAGATTTCTTCAGTACTATATTATATGATCTGTTGTGGGAAAAGCAGCGTCCATGCCCTCAGAACTTCTGGCTTTTCTTTTCTACTGTCTCAGCTGGAGTCTTAAAGACAGTACCTGTTTGGATTGAAGAGAGGAAGGTCTTTCTCCCATCTCCCTGTGTACTCCAGACGCTTCGAGCTCTGCCTTCCAAAGTAGGGTCTTTTATTTAATTCTTAATCTTTTATCCTTGGTCTCTGGTCCCTATTGGATACCATTTTGATACCAGATACTATGATTATGCTTTTTCTTTCTAGGAATCCACAGTACTTTTCCAACTTCTAGAATTACAAATTTTCTTTCTCTCTTTGACATACTCCAAGACCTGCAACTGATGGCTTGGCTCCCTGTTTCCAATGCTAAACATGTATCTTGAAGACGGGTATGCCCAAGATTCTAGGTTAAATTTCAATTCAGTTAAATTCTAATCTTTAGATCAGTGCTGCCCAATATAACTTGGAATTGTCCTATATCTACATTGTCCTTTATAATATAGTAATTAGCTGCATGGGGCTCTTGAACACTTGAAGTTTGTCTAGTTTGACTAAAGAACACAAATTTGAATTTTATGCAATTTTAATAAATTTAAATTTAAATTTAAACAGCCAAATGAAGCTTGTGTCTTCTGTATTGGAGAATAGTTCTAGATAGCAACAGAATGAGTGCAGTTCTTCATATATCCTTAATTGAATCAAGTAGTCCTCTTTTATTTTGGAAATATCTGTCTCCTTTGCCCTAACGTAGTACTAGATGGGTCCCACATAAAAAGGTGAAGGATCAAAGAAACATCCACTTAGCCAACCAGTTTTGCTTATCAGTAGGATGGTAGAAGTCACAACTGAATTTTTCTCATTATCCTCCATTGATTAGGTGATTATCAGTATTAGGCTTAGTTCTTCATATCATGGGTTACCATTTTATTGAGGATATTATAATAACCAGAATTCGAAGTAGGCTGTAATAAATACCACAAAAGGTACAAAGTATTTGAAGGTTAGTTCTGTCCTAATTACTGTGTTATTCTGCTGTGGATTTATCTGTTCCTTGTCTCTTCTCTCTCTCCCTGTTTCTTTAGGTTTTAAGTCATTTTTCAATTAATATACAAAATGCGACTTAAATATTACTGAGTAAATAGGACTGTTCAGTTTGATTTTTATTCTGATGTGTTTTTAAAAATTCAGGGTATATTCTGTATACATTAGGAATATTTTAGATACTCAAAGTGTTTTTGAAATTCTCATTTTGAAATTCCCTTCAGAATTTGTGGCAGTCTTTTTTTTTTTCTTTTTTAAAACATCATGGATAGTTTCATACATACACAAAAGCGTGGAGATATCCTCCCCCTTCTTCTCACAAGTACCCAGGATTGATCTCCATTCTTTTGGAATAGTATGGTTTTACCACTCTGACTCAGCCAGAAGTCTTAGGAGTTCCATTGCCTGTCAGTAGTGTTTGACCTCTAATTATTTCTGTTCCATTCTTAATACTTTAGCAGTTTTTCTTTGGTAGGCTTAGCCTTCCCTTATATATGTGCAACCCACACTTCAACCAAGGACCCTTGGGGAACCTCCACACGGAAGCCTTCCCTCTTCCCTGGGGCCTTACCTGCAGATTTCAACCACTTAAACTCTAATCTCTGTCTCCTCAGTTTACTACTGCACTCTGCTTGGACTTCAGCCTCTTTCCTGTGGTTGGAGTGTACTTTCCCCAATGTTATCATCACTCTACTTGGAGTTCATTCAGGTCACTGTACCATAACTGGCAAATGCACCCAGGTAAAGAACTGGGGTGATCACCTCGTGTTTCACTTCTCTCAGGAATCTCAGCCGTCTGCCTGTTGGTTAATACCTGAGTTAGTTGTCTTATATATTTTATTCACTCTTATGATTGTTTTGGATGGATGGCTAGTTTAGTACCAGTTATCTTGTCATATCCCAAAGTATAACTAGGAAGCTTATTCAATTTAGAGAGGAATCTTAAAAAGAAAAATCAGTATCTTCTTTTGGACATATTTTTTTCTTTTTTGAGATAGAGTCTTGCTCGGTTGGTCAGGCTAGACTGCTGTTGCACCATCTTAGCTCACTGCAACCTCCACTTCCTGGGCTGAAGTGATTCTCATGCCTCGGTGTACTTGGGACTATAGGCATGCACCACCATACCTGGCTAATTTTGTATTTTTAGTAGAGACTGGGTTTCACCATGTTGGTCAGGCTGAGGGAATGTATTCTCTCCTCAGGTCCACAAGGGGGCATGGTTTCAAAGGCAAGAACTTCCTAGCGCCATACTTCCACCTACCTCTCCATCCGGCAGACTAGAGATCTTTGTCTAACTTTTGTGCCTGTGGGGGAAGATAGACTGCCCAGGTGAGCTTCCTTTGTCTAGAAAGCCCAAGAAAAGCTATGGGAGGACTGTGGGCCAAACAACAAATCAGATGTCAGAAATCAAAGATTAATCACTCCAGCGGCAGTTTGAAGGAACTCCTTTCATAAGACAGAAAACTTGAATGGGGTGGGAATATCTCCCAGGTTAAAAGTCCCCTTCTCCCACATCTGGGCAGACTCCATTTCTGGATTTCCTCTCTTGACAGTGTGGGAGCTCGCCTTCTCTATTTCTTTCTCCTTTTTCTCTCTCTCTGCCTAAATAAATCACTTTCTGCAAAACCCTTTGGGGTCTGATATATACTTAAATGAGGTCACCATGCTCGGCATGGTCCTCTCCCCTATTCTTGGGTGAATGAGGGACCAAGAGCCTGGAAGAACACATCCCATCGGGGAGCGACCTGAGCCCATTGTCCGCAATTCTGTCCCAAGGCTTGTCTGGAACTCCTGACCTCAGGTGATCTGCCCGCCTTGATCTCCCAAAGTGCTGGGATTACAGGTGTGAGCCACTGCGCCCAGTCCAATTATAAGGTTATTATTAATTTATGTCGTCATCACCAGGATATGAGAGTTCACTTTTTCCACATCCCTGCCCGATATTTACTGTTTTCCATTTTAAATATTCTGGTGGGTGGTGTCGTGTTTTCTCATTGAGGTTTTAATTTGCATTTCCCTAGTGGGAATGAAGAGAAGGTGAGTACTTTTCCATATATTTTATTAGCTATTTGCATATCCTCCTTTGTGAAGTGCCTGCATAAATTTTCCCATGTTTTAAAAATAATTTATCTTTTTATTGATTTAAGGAGTTCTTAATTTTAAGATGGTCTAATTTATTACGATTTACCTTTATGTTTATTACTTTTAATATAAAGATAGAAATTTTTTTTTTTATTCCGAGATCAGGTTACAGATTTTTCCTTTCTGTTTTTTTTCTGGAAGTTTTGTTCTTCCTAAATCCAATCTGGAATTTAATTCCCAATCCATCTGAAATTGATTATTGTGTATTATGTGGGACAGGGGTCAATATTTTTTTTTTTTCCATATAGATATTCAGGGGACCCAAAATCATTGTTACCTTTGTCATAAAAGTGACCATTTGTTGGGGGTGTCTGTTTCTGCAGTTTCCGTTGTTTTATTAGCCTCTTTCTCTATCCTGTGTCAATACCATGCTACCTTAATTATTCCAGCTTTATTAGTTTTGATATCTGGAGTATGAGTCCTCTTGGCTTTATTCTACATGATTGTTTTGGGTTTATTTGGTGCCTTACATTCCCATGTATATAAATCAATTTTTGTTTTTGTTTTTTTCCAACTGTTAAAATAATACCCATAGCACCTTTGGGTATTTTGATTGGGCTCACATTGAATTTTTACATTGTTTTGGGGAAGAACTGATATTTTTGCAATAGTGAATCTTTATATTCATGAATATAGTATATTCTTTTTTTTTTTTTTTTTAATGTGTATCTTTGCTTTTCCTAGTAGTATTTTGTAGTTTTCAGTATAGAGATTTTGCATGTTTTATTACATTTATCCCTACAGTTCTTTGTCAAGCATGTTGATTGTAAGGGGCTAATAGAATATCTGGATGGAAATATTTGACAGATACTTGGAAATTTAGTTCTGGACCATCAGGGAAACTTTAGTTAGGAGAAATCATTCACCTAGAGATGAATTTACTCAATAATATTTCAGAATGGAGCAAATTCACTAATAGACAAGATGTATAGGCCAGGCATGGTGGCTCACGTCTGTAATCCCAGCACTTTGGGAGCCCAAGGCGGGCCGATCTCTTGAGGTCAGGAGTTTGAGACTAGCCTGGCTAACATGGTGAAACCCTATCTCTACTGAAAATATAAAAATTAGCTGGACCTAGTGGCTCATATCTGTAATCACAGTGACTAGGGAGGCTGAGACAGGAGAATCGCTTGAGCCAGGAGGTGGAGGTTGCAGCCGAGATTGCACCACTGCACTCCAGCCTGGGTGACAGAACAAGACTGCATCTCAAAAAAAAAAAAAAAAAAAAAAAAGAGAGAGAGAGAGAGAGAAAGAGAACATGTATAAAGTAAAAGTAAAGGAATAAAAAAATAAAAGTTGAAGATGGAATCCTGGTGAGTCATCACATTTTTGGAATAGTAGGATAGAAAAAGTAAACCATGGAGGATGAGTTGTTAGAGAAAGTTGTAACACTACAACAGTGCTGTTGACGTGGAGAAAAAAAAACTTTATATCAGAGAAATATGGGGAATTTAATATCAGAGACAGTAGGAGCTGAATAGAAGGTTCAAGGTTGAGAAAAGGCCATTGAATTTGATGATGATTTTCAAGGGAGTAGCTTCACATGAATTATGGCAATAGAATTTGCATGATAGTTATTGATTAAATATTAAAAGACCTATGGAGGCAGGTATTTTTGTCGCTCATCCACTTCTGTATCTCTGCTACCTAGAATATTACCTGGTATATAATAGGTACTTAGTAGACATTTGTTGAATGACTGAATGAATGAGTGATTTGTGGGAAAATAGAATCATTGAAAGTAGACTCAGTAGTAGTTTTGGGGGAAGTTTAGTGGTAAAAAAAAAGAAAGCAAGATAAAAGTATATTGGAAGATTTTTGTTTGTTTTAATTTTAGGAAAAGGAAAACCTAAACCAGTTTGCAGGTTGAACAGTAGAAACCAATAGAGAAGGCATGATGAGAAAAATTGGAGAAGAGACAATATAAGGAGCAAACTCCGAAGTGGAGAAAGTGGGAGGCAAAGGCAGGCAGATTATTTGAGGTCAGGAGTTGGAGACCAGCTTGGCCAAAATGGTGAAACGCTGTCTCTACTAAAAATACAAAAATTACCCAGGCATGGTGGTACATGCCTGTAGTCCTAGCTACTTGGGAGGCTGAGGCAGGAGAATTGCTTGAATGTGGGAGACACAGGTTGCTATGAGCCAAAATAGCGCCACTGCACTCTAGCTTAGGCATCAGAGTGAGAGCCCACCTAAAAAAAAGAAGTGGAGAAGGTATGAATTGAATGGTAGGACACAGATGAAACTCTAAAAAGGAGGAAGCCTTCTTCTCATGAGATACGGAAAAAAGAAAAAGTAAATCGTTTCTACACAGAATATAATGTAAAATATCATTGTGTAGTTCATTCCTGTTAGTAGCATCGATTCAATTGGGTAGGGTTAATTTGCTGTTGCTGACATGTTTATTATTTCTCTCTACATCTAGATAGCTCTCAAGACAGAAGCACTCTTTTAATACTTGGGTATCCTTCTCTATCCTTCCCCTTTTGTCTGTATTCCCACTATCCCTATGGAATTCACAAGTACTCAATGTTTATAGATACTTGAGTTGTTGCCTCTGTTCTTGGAAAAGATTGTGAAGTCTATTTTAGGTGCTAGGTAGTTTCTAAACATGCTCTTATACTTGGTTTTATCAGTAGACTTGAGAAAGTATGCCTATATAAAGTAATGACCACCTTTTCGGAAGCAAACCGTTTATTCAGTACAGTTATAGGTCTCCTCCCCAGCCTATCCAACTTGATAATTCCAATTTAATTATCAAAATTAAATATACTTTTCTAAACCAAAATTTCTCAGTTGATAACTATTAAATATGCTTTATTTTGAAATAATTAGCAAGGGCTGTGAAAATAGTATTTCTCTGCTCATGTGTAGGTTTTACTATTGTCATTGGGAAATGTTTTTAATAGAGTTGCAGAAATCAGATTTCTTACTGTATTTATGATATTAAAAGTGAAAGCATCATGAGGTAAAAAAATGAAAATTTTTCTGTCGTCTATATTGTATTTGATAATCAAAACAGTTTTTTCTGACTTTCATTTTTATAAAATGAAAGTTAGGTCAGCCTAACTTGTGGAAGACAAACTTATCTTCACTCTCCTTGTTATATGACTGCTGACAACCTGATAATCTTCAAGTCAGAATCTGGCTGTACATCATTTTTGCTAACAGTCACTGATAATGATGTATAAATCAGATATGAAACAGATTTTCTTCCTTTTCTATTATGACCTCCACCCAAAATTATTAGTTATTTTCTGACTTTACTTATTGTTTTATATGGTAATTTCATTTGTAATTTCTTTTTCTTTTTTTTTAAACTTAAAAAAATTTTTTTAAACCGTTGTGGGGCCGGGTGTGGTGGCTCACACCTATAATCCCAGCACTTCGGGAGGCTGAGGTGGGCAGATCACCTGAGGTCAGGAATTAAAGACCAGCCTGGCCAACATGATAAAACACCATCTCTACAAAAATACAAAAATTAGCCCGGCATGATGACAGGTGCCTGCAATCCCAGCTACTTGGGAGACTGAGGTGGGAGAATTGCTTGAACCCAGGAGGTAAAGATTGCAGTGAACCGAGATGGTGCCACTGAACTCCAGCCTGGGTGACAGAGCTAGACTCTGTCTCAAAAAAAAAAAAAAGAAAAAGAAAAAAAAAAACTATTGTGGGTACGGTATGGTCAGTATACGTATTTATGGGGTGCATGAGAGCAACCCAAAATTAGATTGACTTTAGATCGATTATACAAAAATAACTTAGCTTGAAAAACTGTTCTTTCCACGGTAAATGCTTTTGAATATTAATTATGTTATATTCCTACCTCAGTGGTACTATCACAGCCATTGGTTACATTTCTGAAATCCTTTAGAATAAGATAATTTTTTATTAAAGAACTTTTCAGAGTCTTATAGAGGAAATAAGCTTTGGCATAAATTCATTATATAAAACTAGTAGAAAATCAATGGCATGTTACTCATCTTCAATAATAATGAGCACACTTATCATTTCTTGTTTTATACTTTTAAGGATTTTTTTATTCCCATTGTTTCATCTATATTAGCATTTTCTAATGTGATCTGTTATCCAAAGGTGCCTTTCTAATTTTGTGACTGAGAATTGTTGATTCCCAGTTCTGTCTCCTACTATAGTAGGAGATACAGACTGTATCATAACATAATTGAAATGAAAAAAAAAAATCTTGTTTTTCAAATCTTTTTTTTCCTGTGAATCAAAACCACAATGAGATGCCACCTCACAACAGTCAGAATGGCTAATATTAAAAAGTAAAAAAATAAGAGGTGCTGGCAAGGTTGAGAAGGAAAAGGAAAATGTATACACTGTTGGTGGGAGTGTACATTAATTCAACCATTGTGGAAAGCAGTATGGCGATTCCTCAGAGAACTAAAAACAATTGCCATTTGACCCAGCAATCCCATTACTGGGTATATACCCAAAGGAATAGAATCATTCTACCCTAAAGATACACACACACATATGTTTATTGCAGCAGCATTCACAGTAGCCGAGACATGAAATCAACCTACATCTTCTTTCCCATATCCAAGCATGTTAAGCCAGACCTTCTTATACACATCTTACCTTCCATTTTTATAAATACTATTTCTCAATTTTAAGTTTCTAAACTTAAAATTTAAAGAAGTCACTCAGCCTCACAGCTACAGCATTCACAATATACCTGATTTGCTAATGGTGTGTGTGTGTGTGTGTTTGTACTTACTTTATATAGCACTTTATAATTCTATTCTGGCAATTCTGTTTTTCATTAACTCTGTGCTTAAATTCCTCCAGAATTAGTGCTACCTTCATAGCAAAGTTTTATGCAAATAATCTGCATCTCTTTAACAACATTTTCTAGTTTTCTGGAATCCCCTTTTAGGTCACATAAGCAGGTAGGTTTACTATATTTTCATTGGTGGATATAAGAACATTTTGACAACACTTATGGTTTATAATGTTAAAAAAAATCTAAGATGCAGAACTTGCTTTTTTGTCAGTGACTCTTTTTATTTTGTGATCAAATGTAATAATAACAAACTTTTCAATCCTTTTGAGATTGCTTTTCTAGACTGATACTGTTGATTCTGAATTGTTCACCCTATATCCTCCCAATTTCATTTTAACAAACTAGAGCTAGGCTGTTTCCATGATCAGAGAGAATAAACATTTGCTTCTTGCTTCCAGTTCCTTTGTGTCTTTTAACATGCTGTTGAAAATAATTTTGTATGTGTTCAGAAAGAATTAGATATATGTTAATGAATTTGGGCTAAGACAATTGTGATAAATGTTTAGGAAAGATCACTGCATTGTGGTCATGAGGTGAATAAGTGATGAGAACATCACCAAAGTGTCCAGTCCTACAAACATGTCTTTTCGCTGACATTAATTTTTCTGACTGCTGTATTGCAGCTGTTGAAAATGGACAGATAGATGTGTTAAGGCTGTTGCTTCGACATGGAGCAAATGTTAATGGATCCCATTCTATGTGTGGATGGAACTCCTTGCACCAGGCTTCTTTTCAGGTAACCTCTGAATTTATTATTTCATTTCCATATAAATTGTGTTTTACCCTCTTAAAATGACAGTCCTATGCAGTTTTTGCTTTCTGCTTGTCTGTGATTTATGATGGTTAGTGCAGTACGGAAAAGGCAGTCTAAATGCTAATGATGATTCTGAATAAGCCAACTTCTGTAGTAGCTGTAGCAGCTTTGGGCTATAGGAATTATCTACATTTTAAAAATGTTAATGGCATATTTAAGAAACCATAGAATATTTGAGATATAAATTGATAAAGAGCAATGGCTTATTTTATTTATAATAGTGTGTTTAGAAATTGTGATGGCTCCTTAGGGCTTGGGTTAGCAAGCTAATTTTGCAGGATTCTATAAGGATTATAATTTCTAGAGATCAATATTTCATGTTTATGTTTATTGGGTTAACTAGAAGTATAGGATAATCTGACCACTTTCACAGCAGTACACTGTTTTGTTTTTCTTCTTCAAGTTATCGTTTAGTGAGAGGATAAAAAAGAAAAACAGAAAACACAGTAAGAAAAAAGATACCTTCTGTTTTCTTTGTTTTTCTTATTTAAAATGTGAATCTGTGCTTTAGGAAAATGCTGAGATCATAAAATTGCTTCTTAAAAAAGGAGCAAACAAGGAATGCCAGGATGACTTTGGAATCACACCTTTGTTTGTGGCTGCTCAGTATGGCAAAATAGAAAGCTTGAGCATACTTATTTCATCAGGTAAGATTATCCATTAGCCTTTGCACTAAGATCATTAGTTTAAACTTTATATTTCCTAGGATGCATAATTCTTGACTCAAATGTAAATCAGGTTGTGAAATTTATTATTTTTTTAAGTGGTAAATAAGACTAAATATAAGTTGATTTATAAACCTTGTTATTAAGTATCTATTACTAACAATGCAATGCTCAGCTGCTAATTTATCTGAGCAGGAGCATAATGATCTATCACTAAAGCAAGTTTATTGGCAAGTTGAATGATAGGGCTGTCCTTTCCTTTAGGGACCAGAGCAGTTTAATCTTTCTAGGATGTAAGACTTGTTTAGACTTAATCACCTTATTAGATGGTTATTTTGTGTATTAAGTCTTTGAGGTGTATATTTTGTTAATTATGTGATTATTTAAATAGGTTTATTTCAAAACACGTTTGCACTTTATTATGTTAATAGCAACATAACCTGCTAAAGGTTTCTCTGTGACAACCCTTCCATATTCAGCATTGCCAGAGAAGTTGGTATTCAGGTGGCATTCTTACTCTAAGTGACAGTTTTGTACCAGAAATGTTTATTATTTAGGGACTTTAAAATTTCTCCACCAAACACTAGATGTACTCTTCATGGAGCTACCTTGATGAAACACAAATCATGGTAGGCTAGGCAATTAAAAAAAAAATACCTAGGCTTTTTTGGTCAGGCAAAGTGCCTCATGGCTGTTACCCCAGCACTTTGGGAGGCCTGTGTGGGCGGATCACTTGAGGTCAGGAGTTTGAGACCAGCCTGGCCAATATGGCGAAACCCCATCTCTACTGAAAATACCAAAATCATCTGGGCATGGTGGCATGCACCTGTAATCCCGACTACTAAGGAAGCTGAGACACGAGAATTGCTTGAACCCAGGAGGTGGAGGTTGCTGTGAGCCGAGATCGCACCACTGTACTTGGGCCTGGGCAACAGACAGAGACTCTGTCTCAAAAAAAAAGGAAAGAGAAAATCTAGGCTTTTTGTAAACTTCCTTCTAATAGATCATACAAAGTTTGTTTGTTTGCTTGTTTATTGATTGATTGAGGCCAGGCCTTGCTCCATCACCCAGGCTGGAGTATAGCGGTATGATCACAGCTCACTGTAACCTTAAACTCCTGGCCTTGAGTGCTTTTCCCACTTTAGCCTACCAGATAGCTGTGACTGCAGGTGAACTTCACCATGCCCCGCTAATTCAAAAGAAAAATTGTTTTAAGACATGGAATCTTACTGTGTGGCCCAGGTGGGTCTCAAACGCCCAACCTTAAGTGGTCCTCCTGCCGTAGCATACCAAAATGCTGGATTTACACTGTGAGCCACTGTGCCTGCCTGGCAATCCACAGTTTATTTAAACAGCACAGCACATATTTTCTTATTTTTGCTTTCTTGTTACAAACCTTCAAACATTTAAGTCAGAGTAGGAAGTAAAAGAAACAGACACTCATTAAGTGCCAATTTAAGGCATCTGTTATGAATAATGAATCTATAAATCTTAGTTAAGAGGAATCCCCAAAATCATCTGTTCAAACATACATTTTTTAGATTAAGAGTCCAGACCCTGAACGTTTAAGTGTCTTGTCAAAGATTTAGAGTCTGTTTCCTGGCAGAATCAGGGCTTGGACCCAGACCTTCTGACTTCTGATCTTCCATCTATGACATCGTACTTCCTGAGGACTATCCTAATTCAGTTTATGATTTTTAGTTCCATAAGTTTCAATTATTAGTGTTTAGGCCATCGCAGTGGCTCACACCTGTAATCCCAGAACTTCGGGAGGCCAAGGCAGGAAGATTGCCTGAGGTCGGGAGTTTGAGACCAGCCTGGCCAACATGGTGAAACCCTGTCTCTACTGAAAATACAGAAGTTAGCCAGGCGTGGTGGCGGGCACCTGTAGTCCCAGCTACTCAGGAGGCTGAGGCAGGAGAATCGCTTGAACCCAGGAGGTGGAGGTTGTGGTGAGCCGAGATTACACCACTGCGCTCCAGTCTGGGAGAGAGAGTGAGAGTGAGTCTCAGAAAAAAAATTAGTGTTTAATTAATATTTAGATTAAATAGATTAGACTGCACCTTAATGTCTCTCTTCTCATGTCAGGTTTGTTTTCTTATTGCCTGGAGCTCTGAGATCTTGTTTTGTTTTGCTTTGTTCTTTTTATTTCTTCTCTTTTCTGAATTGTTCTGAAAAATCAGCTGAAAAGGTATGTGGGTATGTTTATCATGTAACTATACATGTTTCCAACCCCATAAATTACTTTCCTTTCAGTGAATTGTCTTTCATTTTTTCACCAGTAATCTTTAAAGGAATTGATTACTTATTCTTTCTGATACTTTGATATTGTCATTCAAAGTAAAGCACTGATTAAAAAAAAAGTTAAGAAGGTTTCTTTCTTGACTTAGTCTCTTTTCAGTTATGGTGTTTACTTCTTTCTGAAATTGACAGTAGGTGAAACATCTACCTCATATAAATCAGGAAGGTTTTAGTTGTCTAGCATTTGGAATTTCTGAAGGATCTATAGACGCTTTACTTTACCATTTGTGTTCTATATAGTTTTTGCCTATAGCCTTTTCCCTCTTGATGATGATCTTTCCACCAAGATGTATTCCAGAAATTTAAAATTTTTAAAAACTTTCTGGAATATGAGAATTTAAAAAATTCTTATGGTCATATAACAACATCATGCTTAGCATATTTAATATGCTAAGTATTAAATTCTCTTTGCCAACAAGAAAAGTTTGGGAATGTCTGCTATTTTCAAAATCTTCACAAAAACTGAGGTCAGGTTTTTAAAATCTTTATACAATGGCATATACATAATTAGATTTATGATTTTATTTTATTTTTTATAATTTCAACTTTTGTTTCAGATTCGGAGGGTATGCAGGCAGGTTTGTTACATAGGTATATTGTGTGATGCTGAGGTTTGGGATACATGTGATCTCATCACCTAGATAGTGGGCATAGTACCCAGCCATTAGCTTTTTAGCCCTTGCCCTGTTGCCTCCCTCCCCTCTCTATTAGTCCCCAGTGTCTGTAGTTGCTCTCTTTATGCCCATGATTACCTAGTGTTTAGCCTCCACTTATAAGTGAGAACATGCAGTATTTGATTTTCTGTTAATTTGTTAATTCACTTAGAATAATGGCCTCCAGTTGCATCCATGTTGCTTCAGGCACATGATTTTATTCTTTTCTATGGCTGCATAGTATATTCCATGGTATATATGTACTATGTTTTCTTTCTCCATTTCACCAGGTATACATTGATGGGCACCTAGGTTGATTCCATGTCTTTGCTATTGTGAATAGTGCTGTGATGAACATGCAAGTGCATGCATATTTTTGGTAGAATGATTTATTTTATTTTGACTATATATCCAGTAATGGGATTACTGGGTTGAATGGTAGTTTTGTTTTAAGTTCTTTGAGAAATCTCCAAACTGCTTTCCACTGTGGCTGAACTAATTTTACATCTGCACTGACAATGTATAAACATTCCCCTTTGTCTACAACCTCTCTAGCATCTGTTGTGTTTTGACTTTTTAGTAATAGCCATCTGACTGGTATGAGATCGTATGTCATTGTATTTTTGATTTGCATTTCTGTGATGATATAGTGATGTTGAGCAATTCTTCATATGTTTGTTGGCTACTTATATGTCTTCTTTTGAGAAATATCTTTTCATGTCTTTTGCCCAATTTTTAATGGGGCTATTTTTTGCTTGTTGAGTTGATTGAGTTTCTTATAGATTCTGGATATTAAACAAAGTTAGAATAAAGACCTTTGTCTAATATCTAGAATCTATAAGGATACATAGTTTGCAAATATTTTCTTCTATTCTATGAGTTGTCTGTGGAGTCTTTTGTTTTACAGAAGCTCTTTAGATTAATTACCAATTATCTCACTTATCAATTTTTTTTGTTGCAATTGCTTTTGATAACTTAGTCATAAATTCTTTCCTAAAGCAGATGTCCAGAATGGTGTTTCCTCATTTTTTTTTCTAGCTAGGATTCCTATAGTTTGAAGTCTTAAATTTAAATCTTTAATCCATCTTGAGTTGATTTTTATATATGGTAAAAGGTAGGGGTCCAGTTTCATTCTTCTACGTATAGCTAGCTAGCTATCCTAGCACCATTTGTTGAAGAAGGAATCTCTTCCTTATTGATTATTTTTTGTCAGCTTTGTCAAAGATCATCAGATGGCTGTAGGTGTGTGGCTTTATTTCTGGATTCTGGATTCTATTCCATTGGGCTGTATATCTGTTTTTATACCAGGACCATGCTGTTTTGGTTACTGTAGCCTTAAAGTATAGTTTGAAATTGGGTAATGTGATGCCTCCAGCCTTATTCTTTTTGCTTAGGGTTGCTTTGGCTATTTGTGCCATTTTCTTGTTCCATATAATTTAAGAACAATTTTTTTCTAATTCTGTGAAAAATGGTGTTGGTAGTTTGATAGGAATAGTGTTGAAGCATAAGAAGGACACAGTGGACTTTGGGGAATTGGGGAAAGGATGGGAAGGGGGTGAGGGATAAAAGACCACAAATTGAGCACAGTATATACTGCTTGGGTGATGCATACACCAAAATCTCACAAATCATCACTAAAGAACTTTCTCATGTAACCAAACACCATCTGTTCCCCAATAACCTATGGAAATAAAAAAACAAAAACAAAAACTCTGGCTTTTAACAGGGGAAAAAATAGGAATAATGTTGAATCCATAGATTGCTTTGGGCAGTATGGCCATTTTAATGATACTGATTTTTACAATCCATGAGCATGGTTTTCCATTTGTGTCATCTATGATTTCTTGCAGTAGTGTTTTGTAGTTCTCCTTGTAGAGACTTTTCACCTCCTTGGCAAGATGTATTCCTAGGTTTTTTGTTTTTTTATTTTTTATTGGTGGCTATTGTAAATGGAGTTGCGTTCTTGATTTTGCTGTCAGCTTGAACATTACTGATGTATAGAAATGCTACTGATTTTATACATTAATTTTGTATCCTGAAACTTTATTGAAGTTGTTTATCAGCTTCAGGAGCCTTTTCGTGGAGTCTTTAGAGTTTTCTTGGTATAGAATCATATTATTAGTGAAGAAAGATTATTTGACTTCTGCTTTTCCTATTTTGATGCCTTTTATTTCTTTTTGTTGCCTGGTTGTTCTGGCAAGGACTTCCAGTACTATGTTGAATAGGAGTGGTGAGAGTGGATATCCTTGTCTTCTTCCAGTTCTCAAGGAGAATGCTTCCAGCTTTTGCCTTTTCAGTACGATGTTGGCTGTGGGTTTGTCATAGATGATGCTCATTATTTTGAGGTATGTTCCTTCAGTATCTAGTTTGTTGAGGGTTTTTTTTCTTTTAATCATGAAGGGATGTTGGGTTTCATGAAGTCTTTTCTCACATATATTGAGATGATCATATAGTTTTTGTTTTTAATTCTCTTTATGTGGTGAATCCTAATTATTCATTTGTGTATATGGAACCAACCTTGCATCTCAACAATGGAGCCTACTTGATCATGATGCATTAACTTTTTGATATGTTGCTGGATTTGATTTGCTAGTATTTTGTTGAGGATTTTTGTGCCTTTGTTAATCAGGGATATTGGTCTATACGTTTCTTTCTTCCTTGTGCCTTTGCCAGGTTTTGGTATTAGGGTGATGCTGGCTTTGTAGAATGAGTTAGGGAGGAGTCCCTCCCTCCTTGATTTTTGGGAATAGTTTCAGTAGAATTGATACCGGTACTTTTTTTCTTTTTATTGTGAGACGGAGTTTCGCTCTTGTTACCCAGGCTGCAGTGCAATGGTGCGATTTCAGCTCACTACAACCTCCACCTCCTGGATTCAAGCACTTCTCCTGCCTCAGCCTCCCGAGTAGCTGGGATTACAGCCACGCACCACCATACCCAGCTAATTTTTGTATTTTTAGTAGAGACAGGGTTTCACCATGTTGACGAGGATGGTCTCGATTTCTTGACCTTGTGATCCACCCACCTCGACCTCCCAAAGTGCTGGGATTATAGGCGTGAGCCACCGCGCCCAGCTGATACCGGTACTTCTTTGTACATCTGGTAGAATTCAGCTGTGAATTCATCTGGTCCAGGACTTTTTTTGGTTGGTAGGTTTTTTAATTATGGATTCAGTTTTGGAAATTGATATAATGGTCTATTTAAATTTCTTTCTGATTCCGTCTTGGGAGATTGTGTAATTTATCCATTTCCTTCAGATTTTCTAGTTTGTTTGCATTGAGGTGTTCATAACAGTCTTAAGGATCTTGTGTATTTCTGTGGAATCTGTTGTAATGTCAACTTTGTTGTTTCAGATTGTGCTTATTTGGATCTTCACTCTTTTTTTTTCTTTGTTAATCTAGCTAGCAGTCTATCAATCTTGTTTATCCTTTGAAAGAGCCAACTTTTGGTATCATTGATCCTTTGTATGGATTTTTGGATCTCAATTTCATTCAGTTCCACTCTGATTTTAATTATTTTTTTTTCTTCTGCTAGCTTTGGGGTTAGTTTGTTTTTGTTTTCTTTGTTCCTCTAAGTGTGATGTTAGATCATTAAAGATCTTTTTTTCTAGGTAGATATTTAATGCTCTAAACTTAACACTGTTTTTGCTGCATTTTAATGTTTCGTCTCTTTATTTATTTCAAAGAATTTTTTTATATCTGTTCTAATTTTATTGTTTACTTAAAAGTTATCCAGGAGCAAGTTAATTTCTATGTAATTGTGTGGTTTTGGAAGATCTTCTTGGTATTGATTTCTATTTTTATTCCACTGTGTTCTGAGAGTATGGTCAGTATGATTCATTTTTTGTTTTGTTTTGTTTTGTTTTGACACAGTCTCACTCTGTACCCAGGCTGGAGTGCAGTGGCATGATCTTGGCTCACTGTGACCTCCGTCTCCCAGTTGAAGTGATTCTCCTGCCTCAGCCTCCCGAGTAGCTTGGATTGTAGGCATGTGCCACTGTGGCTGGCTAATTTTTTTATAATTTTAGTAGAGATAGGGTTTCATCATGTTGGCCAGTGTGGTCTTGACCTCCTGGCCTTCAAGTGATCCACCCGCATTGGCCTCCCAAATGAATCAGTTTTTTAAATTTATTGAGATGTGTTTTTTGGCCGAGCACGTGGTCACTCTTGGAGTATGTTCTGTGTGCTGTTGAGAAGAATATGTATTCTGTGGTTGCGGAGTGGAATGTTCATTCTCTAGATGTCTATTAGGTCCAATTGGTCAAATGTTGAATTTATATCCAGAATTTGTTTTTTAATTTTCTGTCTCAGTGATCTGTCTAATGCTGTCCATGGGATGTTGAAATCCCCCCACTATTATTACTATCTTTTTATAGATTTCTAAGAGCTATTTTATGAAACTGTTGAGTGTGTGTATATTTAGGATAGTTTAAGTCTTCTCATTGAATTGAACCCTTTATCATTATGTAATTACCTTCTTTGTCTTTCTGTACTGTTGTTGGGGTTTTTTAATATATAATTTTTTTCTTTTTTCAAAAAATAGAGATGGGGTCTCACTGTGTTGCTGTGAACCCCAAATATCTGAGACAGGTCTCAGTCAATTTAGGAAGTTTATTTTGCCAGCATTAAGGACACACACCTGTGATGCAGCCTCAGGAGGTCCTGACAACATATGCCCAGGGTGGTTGGGGCACAGCTTGGTTTTATACATTTTAGGAAGACATGAGACATCAAATCAGTGTATGTAAGATATACATTGGTTCTGTATGGAAAAACAGGACAACTGAAAGTGGGAAGAGTGTGTCCAGGTCATTGGTAGGTAGAAGACAAATGTTTGCATTTTTTTTTTTTTGAGTTTCTGATTAGCCTTTCCAAAAGAGGCAATCAGATATGCACTTATTTCAGTAGCAGAGATGACTTTGAGTTCTGTCTGCCCTTTGTTCACAAGGAAATTCCTTGTGAGGGGGTTATGTAACTTTTTTTAATCTTAGTAGCTATCTCTTTTAGGAATAGAATAGGAGACAGTGTTGCCTTAAGCAGTTCCCAGATTAAATTTTCCCTTTGGTTTAGTGATTTGGGGGTCCCAAGATTTATTTTCCTTTCACAATGCCTGGGCTGATCTTGAACTCCTGAGCTCAAGCAATCCTCCCACCTTGTAAGAGTTAAAGAAAGACGAAAGAAACACAAAACACAGCTTGGCAGTTAAAGACAGGTTTACTTTAGATAAAACCTGAGAAGGGCTTCTGGCCGATTTTGGTCAGGAGTGCTTTTTCTTACAGATTAAGAGTATGTATTGGTTTTAGGGTGAGAGGGCTTATCACAAGCTTGGAATGTTTCTGTGGGAGGTTGGAATGTCTCTGGGTGAAGGACCTGACATCTTTCCAGGATGAGGGGAGTTATCTTGGGGCTGGCATCTTCCCAGCTGGAGTGGGGCAGCTAGCATGTCTCTGGTCAGGGAGGAGTTTGGAATGTTTCTGTTTGGAGATGTTATTTGTGGTTTATGTCATGCTGATCTTGGTCCTTAAGCTGATGCCCTTTGGATTTAGGTGGTTTTTGATTAAGGTGAATTTTAAAATGATAGTGTTTGTGCAAGATGATGATACTCCTGCTCTGTCATACCTTGGCCTCTCAAAGTTCTGGGATTACAGGCATGAGCCACTGTGCCTGGCCCTGTTGTTTGGTTTAAAGTCTATTTTGTCTGATATAACAATAGTGACCCCTGACCTTTTTTGTTTTCCATTTGCTTAATAGATCTTTTTCCAACCCTTACTTTGAGCCTGTGGGTGTCATTACATGTGAGACGGGTCTCTTGAAGGCAGCAGATAGATGTGTCTTTTTTTTTTTTAATCCAAATTGCAACTCTGTGCCTTTTAAGAGAGATGTTTAGTAAAACGTGAAAGGTTTATGTGGTCTAAAGAGAAACCAGAGTATTAAGCAGGGTGTTTAGACCCTTTACATTCAAGGTTAATATTGATATGTGAGGTTTTGATCCTATTATTAAGTTGGTAGATGATTGCTTTGCAGTTTCTATTGTATGGTTGCCTTATGGCATCTTTGGACTGTGCACTTAAGTATGTTTTTGTGGTAGCAATATTCTTTCGTTTCCATGTTTAGAAGTTTCTTAAAGATCACTGCTAAGGCTGATCTAGTGATAACAGATTATCTTAGTGCTTGCTTGTCTGGAAAAGATTTTATTTCTCTTTCATTTGTGAAGCTGTTTGGTAGAATATGAAATTCCTGGTTTT
>PVKP010031909.1:0-26500 GCA_004027715.1 Plecturocebus donacophilus | reverse complement strand
CATTCTGATTTCAGGTGTTCTCAGCCTTTTTGCACTGGTTTCTTCCCATTTTTGTGGATTTATCCACCTGTCGTCTTTGTAATTGCCGACTTTCAGATTGGGTCTCTGAGTGGACGTCCGGCTTGTTGGTGATGAAGTTTTTTCTGTTTCTTAGTTTTCCTTCGGGGGGCGCCCCTTCCCCACAGAGCTGGGCCTTCCCAGGTTCAGCTATGCTTGCTCTCAGTCCTCAGCGCTTCCAATTGCTGTTCTCCTTGTGGGGATAGGACCAGCCGAGCCCGAGTAAAAGGGCACCCAGTCCTGTACACTCCGCACCGAGAAGTGCCGCGCCGGCCAAAAGAGTCATGCTGGCGACCCGTGTGGCTCCTTCGCAGGGAATCTCCCAGTCTGTGGGCATCAAAAATTCGTCTGCAATTGCGGCATCCACTCACTCTCTGTGCTTTCACTGGGAGCTACAATCCTGAGCTGCTGCTACGCGGCCATCTTGGATCTCTCTCTGCCCGGTGATGAAGTTTTTCTGTTTCTTAGTTTTCCTTTGGCGAACACCCCTTCCCCACAGAGCCAAACCTTCCCAGGTTCGCTGTGCTTGCTGTGAAACTCTCAGTCCTTAGCGCTTCCAATTGCTGTTTTCCTTGTGGGGATGGGACCAGCCGAGCCCGTCTGTCCTGTATACTCCACACCGGGAAGCGCCGCGCTGGGGCGCCAGCAAAACAGCCATGCCGGCCAAAAGAGTCGCACGGGCGACCCGTGTGGTTCCTCTGCCGGGAATCTCCCAGTGTGTGGGCAACAAAAATTTGTCGGAAAGTGCAGCGTCCACTCGTTCTCTGCGCTTTCACTGGGAGCTACATTCCTGATCTGTTGCTAATTGGCCATCTTGGATCTCTCTCTCCAGTTTTCTTTTTAATCACTTTTTGTGTATTAGATTTACATATCATTGAATGTAAAGGGAATAATTACAAACATAAATTGGAAAATGAACATCTCAACTCATCGGAGCAGAAGTATGTGAGGTAATACTAAAGGTCCAGAGAGGCTGGGGTTGGTGACTAAGGCCTGTAATCCCAGCACTTTGGGAAGCTGAAGAGGGTGGATCACTTGAGGCTAGGAGTTTAAGACCAGCCTGGCCAACATAGTGAAACTCCATCTCTATTAAAAATACAAAACAAAAACAAAATTAGCTGGGCATGGTAGTGTACACCCATAATCTCAGCTACTTGGGAGGCTGAGGCTGGAGAATCACTTGAACCCAGGAGGCAGAGGTTGTAGTGAGCTGAGATGGTGCCACTGCTCTCCAGCCTAGGCAACAGAGTAGGTGAGACTCCATCTCAAAAAAGACCAAAAAAAGTTTAAGGGTCCAGAGAATCGTCAGGAGGTTTCACAAAGGGAATGGGGAGCATGGGGTAACCCAGCAAACTAATTGAGTGAAGGTTTCTTAAAGCCTTTTATAGTAGTAGTTTCACTAAATCTATATAAAATTTAGGAAACATGAAACTAAGAGACTTTCAATTGCTTAAAGCTAATTTTTTATTGTGTAATTAGACACTAAAGGGCTTTGGGCAAAATTTATTTACTCTTCTTGCTCCTGTATCACTTTTTAAATGATTACATATACATACTCATGAGATTACAGTGGTATTTAGAAAGTTAATGTGTTTAATAACTTTAGAATTATTATACTGTTTTCCATCAACAATTTCTTTTCTAGATACAACCAAAACAATTGCCTGGAGGACAAAACCCAGTTTCTTATGTGTATTTGGAAGTTGTATCAAAGCATTTTTTAAAATCAAAAAAAATGCCAATAACCTATGACAATGGATTTCTCTTCATTCATACAGACAAGCCTGTTTATACTCCAGACCAGTCAGGTAGAGTATAAGATATTTCTCTGGGTGGGAGATTTGACATTATATTGTAGAGCTTTTTAACACCTGAAATTGAGTGGAGATAGTTTCTAATATGCTCAAAAGAATCTCAATTCCCAATGACATCTATACTTTCAAACATTTAATAGCATTTTAATTTTAAATTTATGGGGAAAGTGCTAAATAAATTACAAAACCAGCGATTACATTATCTGCCCCATCAGTTATTTTCAAGTAGAAAATGGTTTTTCAAAATTGTAAAATGTCATGTTAGATCTTATTTATTAAACAAATAAGCTTAATTGCAAATATAATTTGGCAATGGGACAATAATTCATTATAGAACAACGTTCACTAAAAATTCCACTGAGTCTGGGCTAATCCCCAAACTGGAAAAATAAATCTAACCCTAGGGGATCAGATATTTCAGCAGAGAATAAACTAGATCACAGAAATATATGGATATTAATTTTCAAAGGGGAATCTACCTAAGAAAGTTTCTGTTAGAACATTGTTCTTCTGTTAGAGGCAAAAGGGGGGAATAGCCAATCAAAATCATGTGAATAAGAATGACTGGACTTATTTCCAATGGACCAAAAGTAAAACACAGAAAAGTGTGAATGCTGCCCAATGTATTAACATGTTTGCAAAGCCTTCCATTCCTGTTTCTCCCTCTCACCGTCACTGACTTTTAAGCACATCCGAAATAGAATATGTGAGATGTGTATGTGGGAGGGAGAGGCTATGCAATTTCACTAATGATATTGTTGGGGCAGGACAGAGAAAGGAAGTGGGGACCAGCTGACTTTGTTGAAAAACTTTGCGCATAGTAGATATTTGCTAAATGTTGGTTGATGTTGATGATGAGAATAGTGGGGTCGAACTGGGCTGCACCATTACCATTTCAGCAGGAGCATTTGTTATGATCAGCTCAGAAAGGAAGGGCCTAGAGGGGGTAAAGATATTGCTATCCGCTTGGCCCGTGTATCATTGCCAGAATAGTACCATCTCTTTACTCCAAGAGATAACTTGGTATGCAAGGAAATAGTCTCTGCTCACAAAGATTGGGTCCTTTTAATTATAATCATACCTAGAAACAAGCATATCATCTCGCTTGTCCTCATCCTACATTGAAGGATACTTCATTACTTGGATCCTGTTGACACTTCCCACAACTTAAGGTCATCAGTCTTTGTCCAACAAGCAGTGTAATACCCAGAGCCTGGGACCTTCTTTAGTTATCAAGGCTTTCCTTAAGAATGGCTTCATGTATTATTTCTCTATCATGACTTTACTGTAAGAAGATGTAATATCCAGCCAGGCATGGTGGCTCATGCCTGTAATCCCAGCACTTTGGGAGGCCAAGGTGGGTGAATCACTTGAGGTCAGGAGTTTGAGAACAGCCTGGCCAACATGGTGAAACCCTGTCTGTACTAAAAATACAAAAATTAATCAGATGGGGTGGTGCACACCTGCAATTCCAGCTACTCAGGAGGCTGAGGCACAAGAATCGCTTGAACGTGGGAGGCAGAAGTTGCAGTGAGATCATGCCACTGCACTCCAGCCCAGGCAACAGAGTGAGACTGTCTCAAAAAACAAAAACAACAACAAAAAAAAAGATTTAATATCCGTATCCATTCTAATCCTAGAGGAGAATGAGAGACATTTCCTATAAATATTGGCCCATTTCTGAGAGGTAGTGAAGTAAATTGGTTAAAAGCAGACTCTGGAGTCAGATTGTCTGGTTTCAAATCCCAGCTTGAGCTGCTGTGAGCTACATAACCCTGTGTGAATTACTCAGCCTCTCAGACCCCCACTTTCCTCACCTGTAAAATGGAGACAATAATACAACTTACCTCATAGAGTTGTGAGAATTAACTGAATTCATATGTGTAAACCACTTGAGAGAGTGCCAAGCACACAGTACGCACTAGGAAAGTGTTGTTCATTATTATCTATGGAATAGCACAAAGCCATATTTGCACAAAAGAAAAAGAATTACTTAGAAGTATTTTTTAGTGGTCTTGTTATTTATAGCCATAATGTCCTGATCAACACACTTAATCTGAAGATTCTTGAGGGATTTTTAGTGTGGCATCTTTAGGGTAAAGGTTTAAATCTTCAAGCCTTTACTGGATAAAGGACTTTAGAATATTGTCCAAAATCCTTCAATTTCATAAAGCCTGTGTCCTGCCTTCTTCTCCAGATTCGTCATCTCCTATGGTCCCACCCTCTACAGATGCAAGCCAAACTGACCTCCTTTCAGATGCTTTCTCACACCGTTTCCCCATTGACATTAAGGCCTGCATAACATGCCATTGCCTCTGCACGGTACATTCTTGCCCCTCCTTTGCCTTGTTAACTTCTACTTTACCCTCACATGTCATCACAGACCCTTCTAAAGGCAGCTTTCCCTGACCTCTTCAAATGTCTCTCTTCCACATGCTCATAAGGCCGGGCAAATATCCTTTGTGGCGCTTCACACCCTGAAATTTTACATATAATTGTATTTGCCTCTCTCCTCCACTCCATTAAAAGATATCCATGTCTGATTTCTTTCACTACTATATCTCAGTACCTAGCATAATGCCTGGCACATTAGAAGGCATTCAAACTTTTTTAAAAAATTAATAAGCCATATCTTTTATTTTTATTTCATTTTATTTATTTTTTCAGTTGGTGTCTCACTGTCACCCAGGCTAGAGGGCAGTGACGCAATCTTGGCTCATTGCAATCTCTGCCTCCCAGGTTCAAGTGATTCTCTACCCTCAGCCTCCTAAGTAACTGGGATTACAGGCATCTGCCACCACACCCGGCTAATTTGGTATTTTTAGTAGAGACAGGGTTTCACCATGTTGGCCAGGCTGGTCTTCAAGTCCTGACCTCAAGCAATCCACCTGCCTCAGCCTCTCAAAGTGCTGGGATTATAGGCATGAGTCACTGCTCTCTGCTAATAGGCCATATCTTTTATATAAAAAATTGTATAGATCTTGCATCCACTGTACCATCACTGTGAAGACAAGATTAATTTTCTAACCTAAACACAAACTGGGTTAAAAACTAGCCAAATGGTAGTCATAGAAATAATAATAAAATAAAATAATAAGCATTTATTGATTACTTAGCTTGTGTCAGGCTATGCAAAAGGTTTGTGTTAATTCTCACAAGGACGCTATGAGAAGACACTAGTGTTCCTACTTTATAAGAGGTTAACTAAGGTTTAGAAGGATTAAGTATCCCACTCAGGGTCATACTAGAAAGTGGCAGAGGCAGGAGTGAAACCAAAGTTTTTTAATTCCAGGGCCTGTGCTCTTAACTTTTGTGACATTCTGCCTTGGGCAGCTTCCCAGTGATATTCAGGCCTGAACTGGGTGTGTCCAAAAAGCAGGAGATAGTATTTGTAGTGGGAGACAGGTGTGAGGGGAAGGAGAGAGCAGAGAGTGGGGCATTTACTGAGCACATTGTTTTTATCTTGTGAACTTAGTAAAACCAGTGTTAATGTGGCTTCGTATATAGAACTTTGCATAATCCTGATCTTTTAAAAGATATTGAGTTTATGGTGCCAGTTCTATTTTATTTTGTGAGTGAAGTTTTGGCCATGAAATGGTTTGAGCGTCAGCAATACCCTAGAGAAATTACAGTATGTCAGTGGAAGGAATTAGATCTCTGTGTGTCAAACAGCTGTGAGTTAAAAGCAAAACAGATGCTTTTGTTTAAAAAGTAGGGATCTGTTAACTGACAGAAAGAAATGGAAGAGAACTTACAGTTATTGAGCCCCTGCCATTACTCCTTTAACAATGAGAGAACAATTGTAGGATCTGGCTCAATAAATATAACAAAACCATACAATTCAAAGCTGCCTTTTGCAGTAAGAGCTAACTTGGAGCCTTGTTGGTTTTCATAAGTGGAAGAGTGTGTGCCTGAATCAAGCTCCCAATTTTCCATTAAAATCTTCAATTCTATTATGGACACTGTATTATGTTCCCCTACAACCATGTGGTGGATGTCACTATTTTGCTATATGAAATTTTTGATAAATAATGGTCTAATTACAGATGTAATTAACTTCATACTGTGGATGTGTTCTCAAAACATTGTAGGTAAATTCATTTTAATAAAGTGAACTGTACTTTAAATCCACTAAGAGAAATAGTTCTTTAAATGAATCCCAGAGGATTCTCTTAAATAAAAGAATCTTTAGTAATGTATATGTCTGCAAACTAATTTTTCTTTCTTTCAAACATGGACTTTTGTGTATTGAGTTTTTTAAAGTAAGATTCATTTCTTTTAAGGATGGTTGTTTTAAAAAATCAAAATATCCTTGTGTTTGCCAGTTTTTGATGATATCAATTATTCTTACAGTAAAGGTTAGAGTTTATTCATTGAATGATGACTTGAAGCCAGCCAAAAGAGAAACTGTCTTAACTTTCATAGTAAGTATTTTATTTATTTAAATAATACTTTAATTCATTTTTTCAGGAAAAGAATATCATTTCATAACCCTGTTCTCACACTACACTGAATCATTCAATGTTCCATAAATGGTTATTCAACATCTGCAATGAATATAGTATCATAGATCTATACCTCTGTAATATATGTATGTGAAACGCTCATAAAAATTATATTTCAACAACTTGAAGGATTTTGAGCTAAACCATTTAAATACAACCTTGGTGATTTCTTTTTTTAAAGACCATCCACTAATCACTAAGAATTGATTGAATATCCTTTTAACTATAAGATATACAAAATGGATATACCTATGATGTATCTATTATGTGCAGGATTTTTGACTTGTACAATTTAAAATAAAGAATTATATTTCATGGCACTTACTCTTAAGAAACTTAGAGTTTAATAACTAATATACTAACATAAAAAATCTTGCTAAACCATGAGTTAAAGATCAGCAGTTATTCACCATTTGTCAGACATGACATATATAAGAGATGATGTGCGTTGAACTCCCACCATCTCATCCAATTTGTATCACACATCTCAAACATTTTTGTAGGAAATAAAATAATACAACTAGTTATAACTGCTCAGTTATTAACAGTAGGTTTTCTAATGGTCCTTCAATATAGGCTGCAGCACTTTTTCTGCTACTCAGAAAAACAAAACAAAACAACAACAACAAATTAAAATCCTATCAAAATGCAGGTACAAAAGAATTGGTACTAGAGAACAAAACCATACTAAAATATAAACCAAATAAATAAATTATTCAGTAGGACAAATACCATGAGCTCAGAGGGAAGACCAATGAGAAGTAAGAGTAGGGGTGACACAAATCCTTCTCTGGAATGGAATAGATAAAGGGAACCCTGAGTTGGGTGTCAATGAAAGGAGTTGACATAAGTTATTTAAAAACAGTGAAGACCTTCCCATGTAAGAAACAGAGTGAGTTAAGCTATGGAGGCAAGAAGACATGAAAGAAAATAAAGCTAGTAAATAAACTGATTGATCGATAGAGTATCTGAAAGAGAACTAAGGAGAGCAATGTCAGCTCAAATGCCCTGTTTCTATCAGAGAATGCTAGGGGTGTAGATGTATACTCTTGATCCAGTGGGTTCATGGTTGAACTTGAGTGATGCAGAATCCTGGCATAATGTAGAGAAAAATGAATGCCAGTCACCCCTCGTAAGAGCTGCCCCAGGAAGAAAGGATTAGAAAGCCTTAGAAAGGAAGAAAGCCTTTGAGAGGCTAAAATGGGAGGATTGCTTGAGTTCAGGGGATCATGAACTCAATGGAGTTGAGAGGCTAAAATGGGAGGATTGCTTGAGTTCAGGAGATCATGAACTCAATGGAGTTGAGAGGCTAAAATGGGAGGATTGCTTGAGTTCAGGAGATCATGAGTTCAGGAGATCATGTTAGACAACATAGTGAGACCTTATCTTTACTAAAAATAAAAATAAAAAATAAAAAAAAAGCTGAGGATGGTGGCGTGTGCCTGTGGTTCCAGCTACTTGGGAGGCCGAGGTGGGAGGATTGCTTGAGCCTGTGAGTTCAAAGCTGTAGTGAGCTATGATCACACCACTGCACTCTAGCTTGGGTGATAGAGCAAAGTCCCTGTCTCAAAAAAGTTTTTTTGTATGGGATAGGGGTCTCACTTACATTGTCTGCTATGTTTATGTGTTGAATTAAAGCTGAATTAGACCTCCATGTGTAGTCCAAAGAAAGTCAAAACCTCATTTCAATAATTTGCTAACTCAAACACAAAATAAAGTTTATGGGGAAGCTTTATGAGAACTATCAAGTTTGTTTAACCATTTGAGAGTTTTACCAAGCTGAAAATGCCCATACTGTACACTTATAAAACATCTGATAAAAAATATAGTTTATAGAATATTTGCTTTTGAAAGCTTCAAATGAACATATATAAAAATTAGATTCTGGTATTTATAAAACCTGTCAAATTCACATTTAGTTTATCAAAAACATCACTTTTTGTTTGTTTGTTTGTTATTGGTTTTTTCTTTTGTTTACATTTTTCAGCCCTGCAAATTTTTTGTTGTTTTTACATGTTACACTTCATCTTTTAGATGTACAACAGAGTTGAATCTCCTTAAGTTAATGAGGAGAGTAGGGGAATGTTGGAAAAGGAAGAAGGGAAATAGCTGAAATGAACCATATTTCCCTTATATAACATTTAATTAATCTTCATCCTTCATATTTAATTTGAAGACATGGATATTTGCCTTCAAATATTTAATCTACAAATATTTTTTGAGGGTGTTTGTTTTATTCACAGGACCCTGAAGGATCAGAAGTTGACATGGTAGAAGAAATTGATTATACTGGAATTATCTCTTTTCCTGACTTCAAAATTCCATCTAATCCTAAGTATGTTAAAATAATTGTTAATAAAATTTTCTCTAAAAGCACATATGGAACTCTTGGTGGAGGAGCAGATAACCAGTTAAAGGGTGCCACCTAGTGTTAATAAAGGGTGTCACATATGTGGATATGCAAACTCTTTTGAAGTCTAGAGAGAACTTAAGCTCTGTTCCTGGCAAAAAATTTCCAATACTTCTCACCTATTCTTTTTACATATAGAAATAAAAATTTGGAAGAGGAAAAAAATAGTACCTAGGTTTTTTTCTCATCAAAACCATCAACTTCTGCCCCTCAAAATATCTAATAGATTGTCAGCTTAAAAGACTGGTGTGGTCTTGTTCCTTGCTTTGGTTACTATAAAATATAGTCGTCTGTAGTTTTTGCCTGGATAAACTAACAGCAAGCAAAGTCTAAGAGGGAAGGAGTTCTCAGAGGTATATCTATTATTTGGCCTCACACAAAAGGATTTAAGAAAAAGTTTAAAGAGGATTCAGTGTAATAAATATTCAGTGAACACATTCTTGGTATGTGCAAATCACAATAGGAGGGAGAAATAAAAAATAAAGAATCCACAGTCCCTGCTTTCAAGAAACTTATAATAGGCCAGGTGTGGTGGCTCACACCTGTAATCCCAGCATTTTGGGAGGCCAGTGTGGGTGGATCACCTGAGATCAGGAGGTTGAGACCAGCTGGTCAACATGGTGAAACCCTGTCTCTACCCAAAATACAAAAAATTAGCCAGGTGTAGTGGCGGGCGCCTGTAATCCCAGCTACTAGGGAGGCTGAGGCAGGAGAATCTCTTGCATCTGGGACCTGGGAAGTGGAGGTTACAGTGAGCCAAGATTGCACCACTGCACACCATCCTTAGCAACAAGAGCAAAACTCCATCTCAAAAAAAAAAGAAAGAAAAAAAGAAAAAAATTTATAATAGAGCAGAATGAATAAGACAAGTGCACCTATACATGGCTGCACTATAATTTCAGAGCAACATCTTTTTATGGTCATTTTCCTCTGCCCTCTAAAGAGGAGTTCACAGTTAATTCAGTATACTAAAAATTTTTCTAAAACTTTGAATTGAATTTAGGGAGTTCAAGTAACTTGGATGTTTTTAAAATTGCGTACCTTCTTTAAAATGCTACATGGTCCATAGTGCAGAATTGGACCCATTATTTTATTACTGTTATCATTTCTCCAACTTCATCTTGTGCCACTTGCCCAATGGCAGATTATGTGCCAGCCATGAAGGTCTGGCATGTCCAGTGCTTTCCTACCTCAGTACCTTTGCACATATCTTCCCCTCTACTTAGAATGGGCTTCACCTGGCTCTTCATAGCCTGGCTTCTTTTCATTGTTATGACCCAGAGTGAATGCTGCCTTTACAAAAAGACTATTCCTGGATGCACAATCTAATGTAATCTCTGGCTTTGTTTTACTCCCTATCTCAGCATCTTGTTTATTTTCTTCATGATGCTTATCTCAATGTCATAGTCATTTCTTTACTTGGTTGCTGGCTTTTTTATTGCCCACTAGGTTATAAACTCCTTAAGGCAGGCCTTGTCTGTATTGCACACCAGCAGTTCAACATAATGGGCCCTTGATAAATATTCACTGAATTGATGATGATGGTAATAATTGTTATTATAATACTATTAACATGTATAGACTGCGTAGCCAATCTGAAAGGTATCTTCAATATGTGGCTATGCATATTATCAATATGCATAATATCAATAATATTGAGATAGCCTCAATAATATATCTATCTATCTATACACACACACACACACACACACACACACACACACACACTTTTTTTTTTTAACAGAGTCTCACTCTGTCACCCAGACTGGAGTGCAGTGGCACGATCACAGCTCACCACAGCCTTGACCTCCTGGGCTCAAGCAATTCTCCCACCTCAGCCTCCCAAGTAGCTGGGGCTACAAGTACACACCACCACACCAGACTGATTTTTATAGTTTTTTGTAGAGGGGGGGTTTTGCCATGTTGCCCCAGCTAGTCTCGAACTCCTGGGCTCAAGCGATCCTCTGTCCTTGGCTTCCAAAGTGCTGGAATTACAGGCATGAGCCACTGTGCTTGGCCTAGTATATATATTTTAATAAAGGTTGTTAATTAAAGCCAGATCACTTTTGTCTTTAAAAAACCATGCTTTGCTTCCAACCATAATTTCATTTTTGTGAGGTGTAAATTTTATCATCTGGATAAGCTTGTCTTGTATTATATGTTTCTCAAGACATTATTATGGATTTTGTACTATATTTTGGATTTTAGTATTATGTTAGCATAATTAGGCTCCAAAATTAAATAAATTATCAGAAATCATAAGCTCTTCAAATCAAAACTAATGACTTTGTTAAGATAAAATACCAGGAAAAATTATACTATATATGAAAAACTAGTTACTAAACAATTTGTTACCTATTATCCTAAAAATGCTCAACTACTTATTGCTTAAAAGTCAGTCACAAATAAAATATATTACTTAGGTGTTACATATCTTTGTGTATTCTTCCCTCTTTAAAAAAGGAATTTATTAGATCTCCTCTGAGTGAATTAAAAACATTTGATGACGTCTATAATTTAAAATATTTTGCTTCCACAGATATGGTGTGTGGACGATCCAGGCTAAATATAAAGAAGACTTTTCAACAACTGGAACCGCCTATTTTGGAGTTAAAGAATATGGTAATTTCTGACAATTAAAAGTTTTCCTATAAAAAGTTAGTGTTTCCAATAATTCTTTTCAATAATGTAGTTAATGCAAAATTATTCCTAGATGAAGATGAGGCAGCCGGCTGGTATGGCTAGAAGTACTGACTAGGGGTTGGAGGGTGGAGTGGTAGTTGAATGCCTGGGTTCTAGTTCCAGCATGCCTTTAACCTTAAGCAAGCAGACCAACCTCTGTGGACTTGTGTTCCCCATCAGAGAGCTAGAAGAGATCTAGTCCCCTGAAAGGCTTGACTAGTAAAGATCCTTTCCAGAATTGAGATTATTATTAGGAGAAACTTAAATAGGTGAGTGGAACCCAGTAAGACCAATAAATGATTTACTTGAGTAACAAAACAAAAACAACAATTAGGTTTCCTTACCCCTAGTCCAACACTATTTTCTGGCTCGTAAATTCCCAGTATATTAATTTGAATATGTAAAATATTCTTAATTTGAAATACATTATATTAATAGACTAACAAGTAGTGTAGTTTAATTTTTCTTTTCTTATAGTAGTTTACTAGCGTTTCTGTGTGCTCTGCTATCAAAGTTAACTTTCTTCTGCTTGAAGCCATTTTTTATTCCCTCAAGAGATTCATAATGACATGGAGAAGAATAAATACTGACACAAATTTTAACAATTAACAAAGAAAACAATGACCAAACAAATTCGTTATGAGGAAACTCAACCTTAAATATTACAGGCTCTCTGTAGCATATAATCCTAACCCATCTCCCTTCTTCTAAGTGTTTTTGCTATTTTCTCTATAAATCTGGAATCCACTCACCTCTTACCATCTGCAGCCACTCTCATTGATTTATCAGCAGTCTCCTTCCTGGACTGTGCAAAAGCCTCCTAACTGATGTCTCTGCTTCCAAACTATCTTGCTTGATATTAGCCAAAATAATCTTGAAATACAAATCTCATTATGTTATGTCACTATTGAAAAGTTTTTTTGTTTTCAGGGAGCCTATACTCTAATGGAAGAAATAATCTATTGCCTATAATAAATGCTGTAATCAAAATATAGGCAAAGTGCTTCTAGATTGACCTCTGATTGGTGGAATGGGAAAGCTCTGCAGAGATATTGTTGTGATGATGATAGTGACGATGATGATGATAATGATGATGATAAGGTGGATGTTGTGTTGATGTTACAGCTTGTCCAAATATACCAGAAAGTCTAGCTGTTTTCTAGGCTTTAAAGTCTGCTCTAATAAAAATGGTAATACTGCCTCTTTGTTTTTATTTTCAGTCTTGCCACATTTTTCTGTCTCAATAGAACCAGAAGGTAATTTTATTGGTTATAAGAACTTTAAGAATTTTGAAATCACTGTAAAAGCCAGGTAAGAACATTTGGGTTGTTTTTTGTTGTTTTTGTTTGTTTGTTTGTTTGTTTGTTTGTTTTTTCAAATTAACTCAACTCTGGTTGATGATAGGTGCCCGAAGTGAGATCTGTGATTTATTAGCAAAGTCTGCTATGATTTGGGGACTAATTGATAAAGGAGACATCTTGCTGATAGTTGATTTGCTTATTCTGATTTTAGCTGATTCTGATTTTGGCTTTGTTGGCTACTCACTAGCAAAAACAAAGAAAAGAAAACTGCCAAAGATCTAAGCTTGGTGTGTGTGTGTTTAGAAACTAGGGAGACTTAGGATATTGGGACTCAGATATGAAGCCTTCACTTCCTGTCATTTTTAATGACTTAATCAGCCAGCTAATGCTGCATAACTACTTCAAAACCCAGTGCCTTAAAACTACCACCATTTATGAATCAGCTGAGAAGTTCTGCTGATCTGGGCCAGGCTGGTGTCAGCTGGGCTCGCCCATGTACTTGCAGCCAGTTGGTAGGTCAGCTGGGGGCTGGCTGGTATAGGAAGGTCCTGTCCATATGTCTGGTAGTTGGATGGGGCTAAAAATGTGTGTTCCTCTCATCATCCAGCAGGCTAACCTGTAGCAGCAGCAATGCTCAAAGAGAGGGAATGGAAGCATAAAAGTTCTCCTGAGCCTAGGTTGGTGCTGGCACACCATCACTTCCATGCATTCTTTCGTCCAAAGCAAATTACAAGGTCAGCCCAGAGGAAATAGACTCCCCCCACACTTTGTGGACAGAAGGAACTGTGCAAAGGTTGTGGATACATGGGGAAGTAGAGAATTTGAGGTTAGTTTTTCAAGCAACCTATCACAAAAGTTTGTCATTTAAAAATGACAATATAATCTAGTTACACCAATTTATATAACTGTATGTGTGGGGCACTCTTCTAAGCACTCAGCATAATCAGCACATTTAATCTTTATAACAACTCTATGCTTTAATATTGTTACTACCCCCATGTTACAAGTGAAAAAAAACTGAAGTACATAAATGTTCAATAATCTGCTCAAAATCACACAGCTAGTAATTTGCACAGCCTGTCTGGTTCCAGAGTCCATGCCTCAAACATTACCCTGTGCTGACTCTCTTATTTGCATTTATTTGGAAAATAGAATGTTTATTACTTGGTCTAAACCAGAATAAAAGGTTCCCTTGAGAGAAAATTATAGAAACTGACTTCCTATAATGGGGACTATTTATTCAAACCATAAATAAGGAAAGTTAGCTCTTGCTATAGTATTATTTGCTGGGTAGAAAGTTTACTTTATTCTTACTTTAATTCTAAACTAAAAGGGAAAACATGCAGTTTGAAATTTTTATGAAGAATATATCTCATATAACAGTGAGATTGGACATGTACCTTTTAAAGACATAAAAGAAAATAGAGAGTAGTTCCCCACTGATATTAAAATCATCAAGGAAATAATTTGGCTTATAGGAAAGGGCCCTGGATCTAAGTCTTGTGATCTCTGCAAGATCAGTGTTTTCCATCTACCACATAGCTTTATTTGTGTGGCTTTATGAAGATGAAATGTAATAGTGGATGAAAGACACTTTAAAGTGCATCAAGTGCTTTGCGTAATTTCACATTGTTACATTTTATCTGAATCCTGTTATTGTAACCATGTTAGTAAAAGAGTTTTATGTTATTGTCTGACAGATATTTTTATAATAAAGTAGTCACTGAGGCTGACGTCTTTATGACATTTGGAATAAGAGATGACTTAAAAGATGATCAAAAAGAAATGATGCAGACAGCAATGCAAACTGCAGTGGTAAGATGTTAAGACACTCACATCTACAGATGCATTCAGAAGTGAGAGATGGGAAGCTACTTCAAAACTATCTAGTCCAATCCCCTCGTTTAGATAGGTTGAAACTTAAAATCCACCATTGGCTTCCCATTGCCTCTAGGGTAAAGTTCATTCTCCCTGGCATCAGCCTCCCTTGCCAGCTGATCTCATGCCCTTTCCTCCCTCTCTCCCTCCCCTTTGTATTAATCACTTCAATTTCTCTAACTGACCAAAGTCTCTCTTGCCTTCAGGTCTTTACAATATCATTTCTTCTGCTTAGGAATGCTCTTTCCCATTGTCCCCTTCTGCCCCTTCTTTGCCTGGCTAATTCCTTCTCATTTCAACATTGACGGTCTTTCTCTGGGAAGCCTCCCCTGACTCTCCTAAACTAGGTTACCTGCCCCTGCTGTATAGCCTATTTTCTTAACATACTCTTTACACTTCATTGCAGTGGTTCTCAACCAGGGATGATTTTTTTATCCCCCAGGGGATATTTGGCAATGTCCAGAGACATTTGTGGTTGCTATTAACATTTAGTAGGGATAGGCCAGGGATGCTGCTAAATTCCTACCAAGTACAGATCAGGCCCCTACAACAAAGAATTATCCTGTTCAAAATGTAAATAATGCTGAGGTTGAGAAACCCTTCTTTATTGGAATGCTTTATTTACTTTTCTATCATTTTCAATATTAAACTATTTGTGAGTCTGGATCATTTCCCTTATATGCCCAGAGACAGCATAGTTTCTTGCAAGGAAATAGTCATGAAGTTATTTGCCTATAGTTTAGGGCTAGTGACTGCACGAACTGAGATTAGAGTGCTGGTTCCCTTTCCCTTATTCAGCATGCTTTACATTATACCACAGATGATATGAGTTCATGTCATTTTTGCTCACTTTTGCATATTCATGTGGTTTGCATCATCAATCATTTATCCTCTACAGTCTTATTAATTCAAGACATAAATTAAATGCATTTTTAAAATGCAAAATTCTATGTTAGACACTGGGATTTAAAGCTACATAAGACAAAAATGCCTTCCCTCAACTCACTCAATTATATAAGAAAAAATAAGGCAAAATATACTGTTATGTTAATAATTAAATAACATAATATGACTTAACCCCATATCCCCTTGTTCATTGTATGTTTTTTTGTTTTTGTTTTTGTTTTTTTTTGAGATGGAGTCTCAGTCTGTCGCCCAGGCTGGAGTGCAGTGGCACGATCTCAGCTCACTGCAACCTCTGCCTCCCGAGTTCAAGCAATTCTCCTGCCTCAGTCTCCCGAGTAACATGGACTACAGGCACATGCCACCACACCCGGCTAATTTTTTATTTTTAGTTGAGACGGGTTTTCACGATGTTGGCTAGGCTGGTCTCAAACTCCTGACTTGGGTGATCTGCCCACCTCAGCCTCCCAAACTGCTGGGATTACAGGCGTGAGCCACAGCGCCTGGTCATGTGTTTTTAAATTAGTATTTAAATTTGTAAGCCGTGAAGTACAAATTAAATCTTATAAAAACCAACAAATTCTCCGTTAAGCGCAGAAGTACACTGAAAGGCCTAGAAAGATGAATGATGACTCAGGAATTGGAAGAAGGTATGTTTGTCAGCTAGTACCAAAAAGACCTGTTGGACCATGTGATATTCAAGAGTCTTCCACTTCTATAATTCTATACAAATAATTAGAAAATAATATCCTGGGCTTAATTGTGGACTCGGTTTTCTACTTTACTTATGACACTAAACCATTGTTCTGATATTTGCCTTCAATTTAGAGGCTAGGAAAAGCAGATTTTGTTAATTTTTCCTTACAATTTCTTCTCTGAAATAAATCCTTCATTTTCTTCTTTTAAAAAGTTGATAAATGGAATTGCTCAAGTCACATTTAATTCTGAAATGGCAGTCAAAGAACTGTCATACTACAGTCTAGAGGATTTAAACAACAAGTACCTTTATATTGCTGTAACAGTCATAGAATCTACAGGTAAGAGTGTGTGTGTGTGTGTGTGTGTGTGTGTGTGTACTTTTGAAAAATATTTAGACAGAATATTAAAGGTATAAATATTTCTAAATTTCTATAATTATTTCACATTGTATTTTCTTTATAAGAAAATCTATATAAGAAGTAGATTTTTATATAGCTATAAGAAGGCTGAAGAGCTCTGCTTCTTTGTAGTCATTGGGCAAGCCATTGTGTCCCTATTACCTTCACTTCTACTGCAAAAATGGGAAAACAGTACTCAGTTTATATCTTAAGTAGTTCTGCAGGCTCTCTGCCTTGACCATTTGGCACCACCATGTTCTCACCTGGTGAAAGTCAAAACCAAAATAAGATTATGTAAGTAAAACTATTTGATAAAGTACTATACAAGTAAAAGGTATTACTATTATTATTATTATAGTCTACACAATGATGGAGTAAAACTGAATATTTCCTAAAGCCTAAAGTTTTCAACATTATTTTAATGTTTCTTCTTTTTATTTTTCCCTCAATGTATTTTAAATAATTTCAGTTTAAGCAGTATCTATGAGATATTTAAAGTGTTGCCAAACAGCCAGACTTACAAACATGAATGATGTATGATCCCACCACTAAAGTGGCTTACAAATCAGCATCAGGTGTAAGACAGGTAAAGAAAGAACTGTTGAAAGAAAGAACTCCATATGAGCTCTAAGCAAAATATTAATGCATCAGCATTCAGAAGAAGGCGAGCTTCGAGATGATTGTTGAGTAACCAAGAACAGTGTTGTGAAGATGATCAGCCTTAAAAAAATAAGTAGGGTTTGAGGCAGAATTGGTAGACAGGGTGAAACAGAAACTCTCCATAGAGAGGGCAGATGAAAAAGGGTAGATGGTGAAGCTTAATATTTGAGGGCAGCAGATCATCCAGTTTGGCTGAAATATAGGATACGTATAGAGAGTATTAGAGATGTAATATTGGAAAGGAGTTTGGGGATATTAAAGCTTCAAATGTTATTCTTAATAGTTTCACTTAATCTTTAGCTGGAGGGTAACATTATTGGACTCTTGCCAGTAGACCTTCAAGGGTTCTTTCATTTTTATTTTTTCCTTTCTTCTTCTCTTTTTTTTTTTTTTTTTTGAGATAGAGTCTCGCTCTGTCACCCAGGTTGGAGTGCAGTGGCGGAATCTCAGCTCAGTGCAACCTCCACCTCCTGGGTTCAAGCGATTCTCCTGCTTCAGCCTACCAAGTAGCTGAGATTACAGGCATGCGCCACCACACCTGGCTATTTTTTTTTCCGTAGTTTTAGTAGGGACAGGGTTTCACCATGTTGGCCCAGCTTGTGTCAAACTCCCCTTCAGGGTTCTTTCTACATCAAGCTCCCTTTTTCTGATTTCTCTTTATGTATTTATGCTCTGTGAACACCACCTCTTCCACCTCACTCCACCCTGCCTCTGTAGGCTCAGTCTCTGGCCTGACCCTTCCCTCTCTCCTCAATCCCTTGAATATAGTCAACGGAAACTAGGGCCACTGATGAAAAGTGATGTCCCTTCCTAGCATCCTTGCTCAGTCCAGTCCTATAGTTCTACTTCTCCAAGGGCTTCTCTACATACGAGCTTGTGCGTAAGACCTTGGAAATTCCTGTTATCTAAACTCTTATCTGCAGGGCCCCTCTGAAGCAAGACCTGTGTCCCACTTACTGCTGGCAAATTAATGAATGCAAGAAGGGAGTGAGTGAATGAATGACTGTGGAGACATATAGAGAAAAAATGGGTATCCATACAGATTATGATACTCCTAAAAACTGTCAACATGATGCTTGTCATTTCCTTAGGTGGATTTTCTGAACAGGCAGAAATACCTGGCATCAAATATGTCATCTCTCCCTACAAACTGAATTTGGTGGCTACTCCTCTTTTCCTGAAGCCTGGGATTCCATATTCCATCAAGGTAGATGGGGTGAGGGGGTAGACCTTACTACATATCATCATCTTGTTTTGTTCATGAAAAACATGTGGATGGCAAACAAGGTAAGGATGCTGGCATGGGAAGTCACAGAAGGAGCTTATTCTGTGAAACATGCCCCTCCTGGCAGACACAGACAGGGAGAGGAAATTGCAGGTCAGCTGCAGCCTTGGCAGTGACTTCAAAAGTTAGGGCAAGATAGGCTTGTATTAGGCATCCCTAAATAAGCATTGCATTGCATTAAATTATATGTAAATAAAATCCCCTAAGTCTTTAGTTCAAAAATACAAACATTTGAAATTATTTGGTGGCAAGTTCTTAAAAAGCCTTAAGACGGAGATACCATTCCTTGAAAATAGACTCCTTTCTCTCACTACTTGTTTTTTTTTTTTTTACCTCCAGTGTGTCTCATTTGTTTCCCTCTCTCTGTGTTGTCTTTATGCATAACTCTGTTCAATCTCTTGTCTCTATATTGCTCTCTGTTCTTTTCATTTTTGCTTCTATCTGTCCCTGAATCTTTTTTTCTTTTTTGTTTACTCCTTCTGCTTTCATTTTTCTCTCCTTCATCTTCTTTTCATCTTCTAAATGCTAATAGTATAGAATTGAAACATTCATGTGGTTTTTATCTATTATTGTATTATATATTTTATTATAAATAATGTATTTCATTATGTTTATTAAATAGAAATCTTTATTCCCTGCTCTTAATTTAGAAAACTAGAGCAAAAAAATTTTTTGTTCTTTGAAAATGTGTTACTTTTAAAGATCAACTTAAGTACAATCAAAACGTGTTATTTATTATTTACTGTGGATCATGGGCTTTTAAGGAAAAAAAAAAGATTTACCAAGCCCAAAGCAAGGTTTGGACATGCTTGTAAGTTCTTACATACATATACTATATATATAAAATAATATATAACAAAGTATCATATAATGCTTATACAGTAATGTATAATAATATGTAACAAAATATATACATATCACAATATTATATAGAACAAAGCTTAAAATACATAAAATATATTTTACATTAAATATATATATATATGTCATATATATATATGACAATGAGAGGTAGATGTTAAAAGAAAAAAGGCGTATCTATTTATTGTTTATCATATTCAAGGGACTTATTCCCAGAAGCGATTGCCTCATTTTCTCCTTTATCCAGTCCTAACCCAATTAAAGAAATACAGAAGTTAGATAGCAGAAGACCTCATCTCATCTACTTCTTGACTGATTTAATAGAATGATATTTATGTTTTTAGTCTGCTTGATTTATGGGAGAATCCATTCAAGAATGATTTAACGAAATATAATTAAATCTTTCTATAAGCTGACTACACACTTCTCTTTACTAAATTAAACATAAGTAAATCAGTTGTGGTGGTACATGCCTATATAGTCCCAGCTACTTGGGAGGCTGAGGTGGGAGGATTGTTTGAGGCCAATCGTTCAAGGTTGCAGTGCGCTATGATTGTGCCTGTGAATAGCCACTGCACTCCAACCTGGACAACATAGTAAGTCTCTGTCTCAGAAAAAAAATTTCAGAAAAAAATGCATAAATAATTTATACTTTGGAGGGGAGGAAGGAAAATTATTTCAGAATTGTTGTGCTTTAAAAGAAGTAATGAGCTGTTGAAACAGATCTGGACTGTTTTGACGAACAGGTGCAGGTTAAGGATTCGCTTGACCAGTTGGTAGGAGGGGTCCCAGTAACACTGAATGCACAAACAATCGACGTAAACCAAGAACCATCTGACTTGAAGCCAAAGAAAAGTGTAACACGTGTTGATGATGGAGTAGCTTTGTTTGTGGTTAATCTCCCATCTGGAGTGACGGTGCTGGAGTTTAATGTGAGCTGAATTCTCCTGTTGTATTTTGTAGGACAATGTGTACTCTTGACTGTATGTTTTGGATAGTGTGCAGAACAGATGCAGCAGATTTTATACACGAGTCCAGTGAACAGTTTCATAATTTTGCTTCCAAGACAAATGAGTTCCAGAGACAATCTGCTAATCCATTGAATGGACCTTGAGAAAGATAAATGTATCTGTTTTTTTAATTTGGGAGTTAATTATTTTCTCTTACACCAATAAGACCATATCAGACTCTAGAAGCTTCAGAATAGGTATAGCAGTGCACATGAGTGTTAGGAATATCCTCTTATTTCCCCTCACTTTTAATCCCCTGAAGGGCCACAAAAGGGTCAAAAATATGGAAGTCTCCCTTTTTTCTAACTGCAAGAACCATTCTACTTTAGAGCTCACTTAATAGTCTTCTCTCCCAGCAATTATTATTCAAGTTCCCAATCTCATGAGCAAGTTAATAACACAGGCCAATGACTGCGGCATGCATATACTCACTATCATCTACTGAGCACTTAGTAAGTGCTAGGCATCATGCTAAGAGCTTTATGAAGAAAACATTAAAAACCATTTAATTAGCAAGATGAGTTACAATATTATCTTTGCTATTGTGTGGCTCAGGAAATAGAGGCTTCTAACCTCTCTTTTGATTAAATAATTTATCCAGAATTAATAAGTGGTGGTACTGGTATGCAAACCAGTGTATATCTGAGTCCAGAGCATGAGCTAATAACACTTCTGCTATCTGAGGGCAGATATTGCTGCCGTGATATCATTTCTTCTCCACCTCATGTTTATAAGCACCCGTCTGTGCCTCTACTTCACAATGAAACTGGGCCAGATAGTCTCTGAGACATTCATTCACAGCTCCTGTCCCCAAGTCCTCAAGACATAGTGCTACCTCCCCACTACTTCCCTTCTCCTACCCCCATTTTTCAAATGCTTAGACATCTCTCTGTAATCATTCCATGGAAAGAGAAGTCCCCAGCTTACCATGACATTTCAGGAAGATCACCAATATTTACTCCTGGAGCATCTTTCTCTCTTCATATCAGACTTTTCTGCCATAGCCCATAATCCTGTCATTTTTATCTGTAGTCTTTGTAAAGTTGCTTGATACCATAGCTGTATAAACACTGGAGTAATGAAGGTTTCTTCTCCCTTTAGCATTTGGTATTGTGAAATTTAGAAATTTATAAAGCGAAGAAAATAAATTGAAAGTTATATTTTGTAGAAAGCATTACATGTAGAAAGTACACATGTCTTTTTGAAATTTCCCTTTTCAGGTCCAAACTGATGCTCCAGATCTTCCAGAAAAAAATCAGGCCAGGGAATGTTACCGAGCAGTAGCATATTCATCTCTCAGCCAAAGTTACCTTTATATTGATTGGACTGATAACCATAAGGCTTTGCTAGTGGGAGAACATCTGAATATTATTGTTACCCCCAAAAGCCCATATATTGACAAAATAACTCACTATAATTACTTGGTAAGTACATAATGTTGGATTTATATCTTATTCCCCCAGCTGGAATATTTTCCTTTACCTTTAGAGAAGCATTAGAATGATTCTTTATACTTGTATTTACAAAGCACTTTTGAGAACATCATCTAACTTGAATATCAGTTTCTCAAAAAATCTTTGAATAGGGCATGATTTTCATGACCATTTCACAGACGAGGAAACTGAGAGACAGATAAGTTAAAAGACTTATGATGGTCACTTAGCTGGGAAGAGGAAGATTTTCATTTGAGCTGAGGACTCTGACTCCTGTTCTAGTAACTCTTTTTACCAAGGAGAGCCTGGTTATTCCAAGACAGAGCCTGATTAAATCATGTTGCCTTTGCTGTCTTTCATGGCCAAAAATACATGCCTAGACCCAGTTTGGATAAGTGCATTTTATTGTCAAAAAAGGGAGAAGTGAAATCCTCTCCCGAGAGTTGAGTCCTATCTTGCCTGTTCCAATTCTATATTTCAGCAACATCCCTATTGCATCATTTATATTAAACAGAGGTGGATCAATCAAGCCTGTTGGTAAAACCGAGGAAAAAATTTGCAAAAAATATTAAGAGCTTCCTGACAATCACCGAAGAAATGGAATGAATTATTTTGATGGCCAGGCCAAATACACGGTGTTGGCTTTCAAACATTTTTGAGGAAGAAATAGAAAAAACAGTAATGAGGACCATAGAAAAATATTGACTGATGAAGGGAAACAGTTTATGGACTACATACCAAACCCACCTATGCAGTCCTGGTCTCTCAGGACAATTTAAGGGATCTTTGAGAGCATTTTGGCTTTACGTGATTTTTTTTTTTTTTTTAATCTTAAACCTTCAATTTAGAATCTAATCCCTGGATTTTAAACTTAATCCCCACATAAGATGCACTCCACTTATTCATCTATTTTTTTTTTAATCAGTGAAATGAAAGAGGTTTTAGAGACAGTGTGATGACCTTAAACAGTATTTGGGTTCAAATTTTAGCTCTCTAATTTGCTAGTTGTGTGATTTTGAATTAAAATCAGTATGACTTTTAGTTCCTGAGCCTCAGTTTCTTCAATGAGACTAATATTCTTATCTTACTGGTGTATTGTGAGAAGGAAAGGAGTTAAATAAATGTTAAATTTCCTGGCACATAGTAGGCCCATACATGTTAACTTTTCCTTCCTCCCCTCCCTTCCCCTCCCCTTCTTCCCTTCCCTTCATTTGGTGGGCTCTCGCTCTATCACCCAGGCTGGGGTGCAGTGGCACCATCTTGGCTCACTACAACCTCCACCTCCCCGGTTCAAGCTCCTGCCTCAGCCTCCAGAGTAGCTGAGAGTACAGGCACCCACCACCACCCCAGGCTAATTTTTGTATTTTTAATAGAGACGGGGTTTCACCATGTTGGCCAGGCTGGCTTCGAACTCCTGACCTCAGGTGATTCACCTGCCTCGGCCTCCCAAAGTGCTGGAATTACAGGCGTAAGCCACCGCGCCCAGCCAAAATTGGTTTTTCTTTGTTTGTCTGAGACAGAGTCTTGATCTGTTGCCCAGGATGACGTGCAATGGCATGATCTCGACTCACTGCAATCTCCACCTCTCGGGCTTCAACAATTCTCCAGCCTCAGCCTCCCAAGTAGCTGGGATTACAGGCATGCACCACCACACCTGGCTAACTTTTATATTTTTAGTAGAGATGGGGTTTTGCTACGTTGGCCAGGCTTGCTTCGAACTCCTGGCCTCAAGTGATCCACCCACCTCGGCCTCTCAAAGTGCTAGGATTACAGGTGTGAGCTACTGCGCCTGGCCTCACTTTATTTTTCCTTAACATAATCTCTGCTCCAGCTCCAGGCTCCATCCTAAAGCACAGGTTTTGTTTTTGTTTGTTTTTTTACTTATTGTTGCTGCTGCTGTTTATTTTTAGATTTTATCCAAGGGCAAAATCATATACTTTGGCACGAGGGAGAAATTTTCAGATGCATCTTATCAAAGTATAAACATTCCGGTAACACAGAACATGGTTCCTTCATCCAGACTCCTGGTCTATTACATCGTCACAGGAGAGCAGACAGCAGAATTAGTGTCTGACTCAGTCTGGTTAAATATTGAAGAAAAATGTGGCAACCAGCTCCAGGTAAGCCACAAATTATAAGCCACAAATGAATTTTCTTTTCGGTGAAGGAGGCTGCCAAAGTCTTAGCTGCCTCTGAAAAGTCTTGTCTCATACAAATGATCTTTACTTTTTCAAATGAACTTTTAGGTTAATCTGTCTCCTGATTCAGATGCATATTCTCCAGGCCAAACTGTGTCTCTTGATATGGCAACTAGGATGGATTCCTGGGTGGCATTAACAGCAGTGGACAGTGCTGTGTATGGAGTCCAAAGAAGAGCCAAAAAGCCCTTGGAAAGAGTTAAGTAATGCATGTCTCACTGCAGTGCTGCATGTAGTGTGGCGACCAGGCTAGGATATGGGGGAAGAACTAAGGGATGACTAGGCCTGCTTTTCTATTATCTACTCATCATACTTGCTTTTAGGAAGGTAAGCCATCCTCATGTTAGCTCTCAAAGCACAGGTCAATCCTCTCCTGTTTTTCAAATGTAAATGTAAGCACTTTAAGAATATATGATCATGGTATCAAATACATTCATGGAGGAAAAATTACTATCAGAATACTTTGGAGGTTTAGGGTAGGGTGGTGATGGTTGTTATAGTAGCTAGTAGCAGCACAGAAAAGAACTGGATAGGTAACATTTGGATTTTTTTTTAAACTCTCATTTTGAATCATTGAATTTCAAAATCATTCAATTCTCATAAGTTCCTGTTTACCTTCATTATGTTCAGCTATTATTTTCTAGGCTTGAATTTCTTTGAATAAGGAAGGAAGGAAGGAAGGACTGAGAAACTGTAAAATTAAAAAATATTCAGTGAGAAAAGAACATTTGGGGTCAAAATTAAAATGAATAAGCCTACCCAAACAAGTCCTCACCCATTTAGAACCTAGAGACCTCCCTACCAAAATGCACAAAGTTGTGCTTTTTAAGCAACTTAAAATTAATTTCATTGTTAATCCAGTCCTTCATGCATTCATACCTATTATTTATTTATTTGGAACATTATACTGATTGCAGCATTCATTCTATGTACAAAGCACTATAGGTCAGTTTCTAAGCTATTTGTCTAAGATTTAGTTCTTGATTTAATTTTGTATAGGTATATATTTATAAATACAAAAGGACAAGTTTAGAAACAAATTGGGAAATTTTGTCTTTGATCATTTGAAAAATACCATCTGTGTATTTCACTGGTTTGTGATAACCATGTAACAACTAGTACCTTTTAGTTCTTTAGAGGAATGATTTATACATCTCAATAGGCTCAACATTTTGCCTTCCTTGACAGATATTTCAATATTTAGAGAAGAATGATCTGGGCTGTGGGGCAGGTGGTGGCCTCAACAATGCAGACGTGTTCCACCTAGCTGGACTTACCTTCCTCACTAATGCAAATGCAGATGACTCCCAAGAAAATGGTAAAACCCTCAGCACATTTATTACTGAAAATCACATTGATCAGTTGCCTCCCAGATCTCATTTTTGTCCCTCTTTCGGAATATTCTCTACCCTGATCGTAGAATGCCACCACTACATAACTCACCTGTATAAAGTTTTTCACTGACCTTCAAGATAAAGTACAAATTCTTTAGTGTAGTAATCAAAGCCTTCCATGATCTTCTCCCTGGCTCTGTCCAACTATCTCTCACCCTGCTGTGCCTTATGTTATGTTTAAGCTCTACAGAACCAAGTGGAGTTCTTGAGTTGCTATTTTGTACCTTTGGGCCTTTATTTATTTGGATTGTTTTCCCCTTCATCAGCTTGGAGAAGCAAATGTAAGAATCATCCCTTCTATGAGACCTCTTCCCAACTTAGAATTTATCATTCCCTTCTCCTTTAATAGGGAGGCTATTGCAGGGACTAGATCTATTTACAAGTAATAGAACAGCACTGTGTCATTGCACATTCTTACACGTAGTTATAAGTCCTGTCTCACATATTGCATAGGGAGCTCTTTAAGGATAGTAACCACATCTTAATCATCTTCTTTCTATGGTTTTAAAATTATTCATAATTATGTTTGATACTATGATATTCATACTTATATTTGTAATACTATAGCACAAAGAGCAAATAATAAAAAATAGCATGCCCAGCAAAAGCATCAGTCATTCTAAATGCTTAAGTATTTCTCTGGAATCAGTGGACCAGAAAGACTGCAGGATTCAAAACCAAATTCAGACAAAACAAGTCAAACGATATGACACGAGGTCATGAACTCTACTAAGATAAAACAAGTCATATTAAGAAGTATGGGGAGAGAGATCCAAGATGGCCACGTAGCAGCAGCTCAGGATTATAGCTCCCAGTGAAAGCGCAGAGAGTGAGTGGATGCCGCAATTTCAGACGAATTTTTGATGCCCACAAACTGGGAAATTCCCAGCGAAGGAGCCACACGGGTTGCCAGCGTGACTCTTTTGGCTGGCACGGCTGTTTTGCAGGCGCCCTGGCGCGGCGCTTCTCGGTGCGGAGTATACGGGACTGGGTGCCCTTTTAGTCGGGCTCC